>JAJLWK010000433.1:0-12850 GCA_030570675.1 Myxozyma neglecta | reverse complement strand
CAACTTCATCCTGCCGCTTCTCTGCGTTCTCCGGATCCAGCAATCGTAGAAAAAGAATGGATCAAGCAACTAATTGGTTCCATTTTGCCATATCTTTTACCTGAGAGAGAAGCGCAATCGCGATCTGTTTTTCTTCTTGTACAGGAAATTGTTGCAGGAGCTGTTGTTTTTCCAATTGTTTCAATGCTGGAAGAACCCGATACATGGAATCAACTCATCGAACGTTTTGCAAGTAGGACATTACAGGATCGAAAAGCAGTGCAGAGACTACGAGCTGCCTTAGACAAGCATGCAAACCCTGCACTTTCAAAGACGCAACAGCCAATTGTGCGTTTGACTGCAAAATCTGACGAACGTACATATGAAAAGTTTGTGAGAGGGCTGAGAAGGTGTAATTTTTTGTCGGATGCACGAAGAGTGAGATATGACATCAATATGCAGTTGAAGCGCGCAGTGAAAGATGGAAGTGAGTAAACATCGTTTTCTTTCAGAGAGCAGGTTTCTAATAATTCTATAGATGACGACCTTTACATTAGAAGATTAAAGAACGCCAAACGTTTGATTGATGAGAAAATTGAAGATTTATCAGATGAAAGTCTTACACCTGCAAAGCGAAAGGTATACATGCCTGTCACTCACCTATATAGTAAACTAACATTTTAATCAGGCACGGGCAGCTGGATCTCCAGACGGCAGCCAAACAGCAAGTGACCCTCGCGAAGAATACACAGTACAACAAATTTTAAGTAGTACTGCCGGTCTTTCATATTTTATGGAATTCATGGATCGGCAACATCGTACAGTACTCTTGCAATTTTATCTGGTGGTCGATGGCTTTAAGAATCCATTAGAAGGAGATGATGGCGATGAGGGGCTGCTTTCCTCAGTAGCTATTGATGATTATAGCGAGTCTGACAAGGAAGATGTCAATCAAATCTACAATTCCTATTTTATGGATCCTTTACTGAATATTGACCAAAAGTATAAAAATGATATCAAAAACTTTTTAGATAGTCCCAATGCCACAACTAGTGATTATCAACAGGCTAGACGGGCTATTATGAGGGCTCAAAAGCAAGTATACGACATTCTTGAAGAAGATGATCTGCCTAAATTTAAACATTCAGATATTTTCTTGAAATATCTTACATCTGCTGATCCTGAATTTGAGAATCAAGCAGGAAAAGTGGATGACTTTCACGTTGGCTTGTTAGACGAGTTAAATGATGATAAGTCTACTTCAGTTGCTGAGAATTTGACCATAGCTCCAGATTATATTGCAGTAAATCGACGAAGTATTGACTATGATCGAGATGGATTGTCTATATCAGTGGAACCTGAGGATGATGTTGTCCAAGCTGTCCAAGCTGCTTTTGATGATATCATGCAATCACGACCTTCTGCCGCGGGAGATGACACAAGTAGTAGTCGGTCAGATAATTCATCACACAGAAAGGCACCTTCTACAATCAACGATGGAGAAGCATTAGCTCAATTAAATGAATCTCCTCGTTCTTCGATTGACTCTGCACGCCCTAATGCATTGGAAAGTGTGGATACATTAGCAACCACTGCTCCATCGTCGGATATTCGATCGGATCTTTTCGGTTCTGCTAGTAACGAGAACGGCGACAACATATTTCCAACTCAGAGTGCACTTTTCGAGGAAACTTCTCGCGAGATCTTTTCAGATGACAGCTTTTCTTCTGAAGACGAAATAGATAATGCAGATGTTGATATAGCTGTTGATAGTGCATCAATACATCGAGCAGATCCTGGTGATTTAGGTCTTACAGAAGCTATTCAAAGAGTTACTGATGATATCAACAAACTTATGGGTCAAGATGCTGTTCTAGAAACTTTATTGAGAAAAGCGGAGTTGACTAACAATATTGCCGATTTGCGAATTCTGAAAAAATCGAAAGCTAGTGTCGAAAGAGAGATTAGAAGAAAGGAGTTACAACGGCAGCAATATATTGTGCAGGAAAGCGACAATGGTCTTTATGTAAGTTTCAATTTGGCCTGCAACTAACACCTACTAACGAAAAAAGGGACGTTCTGATATCCGAATAAATTCTGCCGTTAGTGGTTCCGATAATGGTCGTGCATATGCATTGTATATTATTGAGGTTCAGAGGTTTGACTACGATGGATCAGTTGCTGCTGGTTGGATAGTTGCGAGACGATATAGTGAATTTTATCAGTTACATCAGCATCTTCGTCGCGGATTTCCGAAAGTCAACGATATCGACTTTCCCAAAAAGGGCGTATCTATGCTCAAGTTTCAGAAATCGTTTATTGAGGCTCGGAAAGTTGGTTTGGAGGCATATTTAAGAGCACTTCTGAAAATTCCAGAGGTCTGTCATAGTCGGGAATTCAGAGCGTTTTTATCTTCTCAGGAATTCCATGGATATACTCCTCATAAGAATACCGCTGATGATGGGAAGAAAGCTACAGCTGGAAATATGGCAAACGCGACGGCCGCAGCGGTCGCAGCTGCACAAGCTGCGCAGAAATCTGGAGCACAATCAGCAGATATAGTTACAAGATTATACAGTACATTTTCTGATGGCATGGATGATATATTTGGCAATTTTATGGTTGACTATGCTACTCATATCCCAGGGGCCAGTCAAGTTTACAATGCGGCTGTGCGTACGAAGGCCGCTGCGACAGGTACACCGTCTCTAAATGGCGATGCCAGACCAGAGATAAAGCATCTGCGAACAGGAAGTACAGGTAATCTTAGTATGATGACACAAAAGAGCAACGCTACTGATTATACCTCATTGCCGCACATGTCCCCAGAGCTTACTCGAAGAGAATTTGGAGGAAAAGACATTACTGACGCAAACGAAAGAAGAGATATTTTAGAAGTAGAAGCTGAACTGAACTCGTTTGAAGATGCTTCCAATAATCGCGGTGGAGAGGCGCCATTTATCAAACCAATTTGCGATTTGTTTTTGGAGCTTTTTGATCTCAATAAAGGAAATAATTGGATTAGAGGTCGAGCAAGTGTGGTGGTCTTACAGCAATTGTTAGGTGGAACAATTGAACGGTATGTGCATAAGTGATAGATATGATTCCCGAGAACATCCTCTAACTTGATTTCATAGAAAAATACGAGAGCAGATCGATAATTTGGTTGAAGAAAATATGGTGATCAATCTGCTCAATATGATTCGCGATAAGGTTTGGCCCAATGGAAGTCGCGGTGCGCCAGGGCTTGCTCGAACAGCCAAAGAACAAGCAAAGACGCGCAGTGAGGCAGCATTTTTGTTGACTACTTTAGTTCAAGATATGGCTGCTAAAGTTGTTGGATCTTCGAATGCGAGGCATGCGTCACGAAAGCTGTTTGCGATGCTGCAGAACAAGATTTTGAATTTACATGTGATCTGCCTGATTGTGGATGAGATTATTCAGGAACTATTTCCCGAGCTCAAAGTTAAGCAGACAAAGAGCAATTCTGTATAAATTTTGAGCAGATTTATAGTGTAGTCTAGACTGAATATCAGTAAATTTTTGCATTGAGTATGTCTGCTGTAAATCCTCCTTTTGTATTTTCTTTTCATCTCGTTTAATTGGCAATGGCCTAAGTAGGCAAAAGCCCGGTGAGCTCCGTGGGCTGCGCCGCACAGGTCGTGAGGCGCCGTTTTTTGATGCCATTCGCGACCAGAACCATCAGATTGCAGCATTTCCGCTCGGATCCCGACACCATTTTTATTCGAGCGACGACTCAGGATTGAAAAGGGCTTGCAATGGGCTCAAAACAAGAGCTAGGTGGGCTTTTTCCGGCTCATGAGCTCACAGTTCCTGCGTCTCCGCGGCCGGGTTCCAGCTCGTCTTCTCCACAACCGCAGCCAGCGCAGCAGCTACCACAACAACCGCAACTAACGCAGCAGAACAAGAACTCTCCCGGAGGATCTCCGTCTGCATCTGTGAGTGCTAGTAGACCATCTATGTCAAATAGAGTGCCTTCAGGCACATATGCTCCTGCTCGAAGACCGAACAATGCTCTGGCGGAAGCTACGAAACGCAGTCATCGTTCGTCTAGTACGAACCGATCTGGAACACGTAAACAGACAGGACATCACACTCAACGACATGATACCAATAGTTCTGGAAACAATGCTAGTACCAGTAGTACGTTGCGTGCTACTGATGACTTTGAAGCACAGCAACGGTTCTATCTACGAAAAATGCGTGACGATTTAGATGATGAATACTATACCCGCGGTATATCGAATCTCACTGATTCAGACGATGAAGACGATTCGCCGCAGATTGAATTTCCCGCAAGAGGGAATTTCAGAGCAGAACTGTTTGATTCTGATTTGTTTCCTGTTTCCACGCCTACTCGAGAACGACCGTCCTCTGACGAGCTACAGAATCCCAAAAACACAGAACGTTTGGAATGGCAGACTATGCTCACAGCTGTTTTGACCGGTGAAGTAGTCAGATCTGAGAAGCGAAAACTTCAGACTGGTCAGAAACCTACAAAAGCTTCGTCTAAAAGTGAAATGTGGCTAGAAATTCGAGCTAAAGTTTGCGGTCGATCATTTGCTTTGCAGCGTAAAATTGTCGAGGAAGCGAGAAACGATGTGGACCATGTACTTGAACAATTTATGTCTTTCCAAATACAAGGAAAAGATCAATGTCCAGATGCACCAGAAGATCAAATAAAAAATATGTTGAGGAAACTGGATAAATGTGAGATTTTATGGCCGAGTAGTGCAGCTATGGCTAAGGATAAGCCAATTGCTGGATCACATGAGTTCCATAAACGTTGTGAGGCATTAATCTCATGGGTCACTGTTTCTGATAGTATACAAACTCAGATTGATGCTTTAAAAAAGTGGACGGGTGATGATGATCTGGATTTGACTCGCACAACTGAAGTTGATAACGGAAATGGAAAAATGACTGAGAGCTCAACTTTTATTGAAAGGTTGTTCAAAGAATCTGATGTTGCCAAGCTTTTCCAGTCTAAAATTCTGGCAGTCCTTGGACCATTAATTGTTAAGGCGAAAAAGACTACAATAGAGCAAGGCCAAACATTTGCAGAAATGCATTTGCCTTCTTATTTGGATGAATTATTGATTCTGCTTAATTTTCCTACTCGATTGATTCAGGAAATCATTCGCACGCGATTGTCATTTTCTCGAAAACTAATGAACCCGACAATGATGATTATTGATCAAATGCTTGAGGTATATAAAGTAGCTATTCAGCAAGCTGTAATCATCAAAAGAGATTATTTCGAATTGTCTGCTCCTGAAGAAGGCTGGGAGTTACCAACTGTTATTGATGAAAATTTTGACAATACCTTTTTAGAAGGATTGAGTTTTTACATTGAGTTGCTGAATCGTAAACTTCTCGGAACAGCGACTGCAAAAAAATCATCTAAAAATTTTCGGGAAGCAGAGTTTGTTGAAAATGAGTGGGCTTTCCTTAAAGATGTGGGAGCTCTTGTTGAAGGTGCTGATTTGGAAATTGCCGAGCAGATTAGCGTTCTTGTTGGCAAATTATCAGGTCGGTTGATTTTATATCTTGAAAAACAACTGAAAGGTCCTTCGACTTTTTCTACAAATGAATTGAACAAGCTGTATTCTGGAACAATCGAACATGTTCAAGGGATTCACCGGAAGCTGCTGCGTTTCATAAGGTATGTTGTGGTGTCCAATGGAATGGTTTATACTGACTTTTTAGGCAACTTGAGACTAGATTTGAGACTGCTGCAGAGTATAGTTTTGATCTAGTACAGCTACCGGTAATTTTGGAGAGACTTCGTGCAACTGGACATGTTATGCTCAGTTGCCCTTCGGTAGAAGCGACTGGTGTTTATTTAATAGCTGATCCCACCCTCATCGGTGACGAACGAAAAATAAGAGATATTATTCGACCCTTTTCTAGATTAGAAATTGCGGATAACGATGTCTCATTTTCGTACCTATTAGGATTTGGATGCTCTGAGCCACCGCCATGGTCTGGGCCGCGGATGGCAATTGATTTCATACCGGTAGCAATTGAATTGCGACTTGGAAGGCTAAGATTAGCGGCAGATGGATCAGGTTCTCGATTAATAGCAGCTCGAAACAGGTTTATGAGATCAGTGGACAACAATTGTCAAGTAGTTACTGAGCAACGATCAAACTACCCACGCGTCGATCGCGAGTTGACTAAAACAAGAAAGAATTTCTATAAGATTGCAATGCAAATTATTGGATCGGTGGATATTGTTCGAATGCAATGTCGGGACTTTGAGTGTCAAGATCTAGTGAATCACTTTTTCATTTTTGCTCGTGATGTCGGTACTAGAGCAATGCGATATTTGGAATCAAATCGACGAGCAGCCTGTGCGTTAAAGCTTGTATATCTCAGCATTGACTGGGTTAGTTTTGTCTGTGATGATTGTCTCGCATCTGAAAAACGAACTTTTCAGTTTTCAGTCAATGCGCTTGAATTTGCGATGGAGATGACTCGCGGAGTCAATATTCTTGCAATCAGTGACGAAGATTTTTCAAGATTGAGAGTCAAAGTGGCTGGATGTATGACTTTGCTCATATCACATTTTGATATCATGGGTGCACGATCAAGTCTTGCTGCTGCTTTAGAGCAAAAAGCGCAGGAGAAAGCGATTGCGCCATTAAATGAGAGCGATAAAGATGACTATGAAGCTATGAGACAAGTAAGAAAGACGAGACTTGAGAAACTTGAAAGTATAGAAGGTGTAAGACGGTCACAGGAAGAAGAAGAAAGAAGCGTTGGAAAAGTTCTGGATGACAGCAATTCCGAAACGCAATATCTTATGGTTCTTGCATCGTCATTTTCAAATGTTTCTATTCGGTGGCAACAAGGACGCTTTATTGGTGGTGGTACGTTTGGTAGCGTGTATAGTGCGATTAATCTTGAGACTGGAAATGTTATGGCCGTAAAGGAAATTCGATTTCAAGATTCACAATCATTCACGCATACTGTCAAATCTATTAAGGACGAAATGACTGTTCTTGAGGTTCTCAGTCATCCTAATATTGTACAATACTTTGGAGTTGAGGTGCACCGTGAGAAAGTGTTCATTTTCATGGAGCTATGTGAAGGCGGATCTTTGGCAAGTTTGCTCGTGCACGGACGGATTGAGGATGAGACCGTTATCCAAGTTTATGCTTTACAGATGCTGGAAGGTTTGGCTTATTTGCATAAAGCTAATATCGTTCATCGAGATATTAAACCTGAGAGTAAGTCTGGTTATATTTGACTAAATTTTTGAGATCTTTTAGCTAATCACTCATCTAGACGTTCTTCTCGATCATTTGGGAGTAATTAAATTTGTGGACTTTGGCGCAGCTAAAGTAATTGCACAAACGGGAAGGACAAGAATAGGCGCTGCAACTGTAAAGACGAAATTGAACAGTATGACGGGAACACCGATGTACATGTCACCTGAGGTTATTACTGGTGCAGCAGCAGGAAGGCTTGGAAGTGTTGATATTTGGTCGCTTGGTTGCTGCGTTCTGGAAATGGCTACTGGTAGGAGACCATGGTCACAACTCGATAACGATTGGGCTGTAAGTTTATGTTTTTACAACTTATTTATATTATTAACATAATTTTCTAGATTATGTATCATATTGCTGCAGGACATCAACCGGCACTACCATCAGCTGACCAAATGAGTGAGGCGGGTCGTAATTTCCTTCACAAATGCTTCGAACGCGATCCAGCAATACGAGCGTCAGCGATTGAACTTCTAGATGATCCATGGATTCAGGCGATTAAAATGGAAGCGCTGAACGATGTCCAAACGCCATCTAGTGATAGTGATACCTCTGTGAGGTCGCTGATGTAAGTTTTAGATGTTTGTAGTTATTTTGTAAATAGAGGAAGGAAAACAGCTTGGGATTAGGACGATAAGCTTGGGTTTGAGGAATTGTTTGAGGTTGTCTCCATTTGCATTTCATTAACTAGTATAATAAACTGTATGTTAACATTCGATGGTAAAACATTACTGTAAGTACTTGTAAACTAATTACAGTCTTCTGCCGACGCTGCATTTAAGGACTTTGACACCACTTGCGTTTCCTATCTATCCCAAGCGTAAAACAGTGAAATTATCAGTCAAATAACATTCTTTTCTGACACTTTTGAGAAGAATTTCACTCCCGCTCAGTATCTTTTGAAGGTGGAAGAAATTGTACGAATTTACGTAGTCTCTCGGAGCACCATTTTCGAGCATGCTCATCAGCGCATTTTCGCTCCTTTTGCCAAAGCCGCATGTAAGTTTGCAAACTTGAAAAACAACAACAGCATCAAAAAATCATGTGACCTACAAATAGCGTTTGCGCCGCAACCACGTGCAAGAAATACTTGGCTGGGGATCAAAGTGCTAAGCGACTTTTTGTCTTCCTTTTCAGACGAACAAGTGTGGATTCAGGCAAAGACTGAGTTTAGTTTAAATAGACAGACGAGGAAACAGCAATTTCCTTTTATCTTTTTTATCTTTTTTGCGGTAAGAGGATAAAAAGATCAAAATGTCAGATTCACCCAAAGCAACAGCGGCAGCTACTGAAACAGCACCTGAAGAAAGAACAAAGCCAGATGTGCCAAAACAGCTGAAAATTCACACTCTCGAGCCTGAGGATACGAAATCTGCGATTGAACTCGTAGCAGAAGCGTATCTTCATCGCCGCAGTCTTGCAAATATCTACATTTTCCGCCATCCTTACTTTTTTGCGTCACTTGTGCCGTTTGTTGGGTTCATCTTTGGTCGATATAGTATTATTCATGACCTTGGAAATGTTATGATGCTTTCTATTGGTCTTATTATGGCCGTGATGTCACTCTTTGCTCGTATTACCGATCCACTTCGTGAAGTTGCGAAGGATATTGTGAAAGGCGAGTTTCTGTCCGTATCAGACCTTGCAGTTACTGCTGTCTACGGCAATAACGTTGTGGGAATCGTTTCATTGAAATACGTCAATCTTACCGATTACAATGTCGCAACCGAAGAAGCTGGTACTGGAAAGATTTTGGCTGGTCCTGCTGGTACCAAAGCTGATGGAACTTCTAATCCTGTTTTTAAACGATCCACGCGTTCATCAAAACCAAAGAAAGAATTGCATCACGCTTTAATCACGTCTTGGACTGTTCTTCGCCGTTATAGACATGTTGGTCTTGGTTCAGATTTGCTCGACTACGCGTTTGCTATCGCCGCTAAGGATGGTATCCAGAGTGTTCTTATTCAATGTCTGTCTTTAGAGAAGGATGCTGCAAAATCCTTGAGATCAAACGGATTTAAATTAGTTAGTACTGCTAAGCTTCCAGGTGGTCTTGGAAGATTAGGTGTTAGTACTGATACTTATGCTATTGAAATTAGTGAATGGCAAAAGTTGAAGGCTGAAAAGTCTGAGTAATTTGTGTTTTCTATTTGTATATATACATGCATGTTTTTTTTGTTAACTGTTGTTTTGTAAATAGTAATTGTTGAAAACAAGTTTGGTAACGGGGTTTGTTAAGATAATTTAAATAATGTTTATTTATTTGTATATATGCATGCATGTTTTTGTTTGGTAATTGTTGTTTTTGTAAATAGTAAATGTTGAAAACAAGTTTGGTAACGGGTTTGTTTAAATAGTTTAAATAATGTTTAATATTCATATCTTTTTTTCTTGTTATTGTCCTTTGAAGAACTACTTGCTTGACAACTAATTCTCAGCTCATGATGTTGTAAAGTCCGTCGCAGTACCTTCAATCTATCGAATCTATGATACTTAAAAAAACAACAGTTTATGAGAAAATGACACCGTCATCAACGTATGTTCAATTCTTATTTGAATTATATACAATAATAAACCTAAAGTCGAAAAGAACACAAGTTCCCTTTTCATTCGACAATATGTCAAACTTCCTGACATTACATTAATAGAAAGAGGGGACTAAACACAATAAAAAAAATACTGCAAGCACTTCCAAAAAGTAAAAGGCTCTATCTTGATCTATCATAGCACCTCATCTACCCCAGATTCCGAATCTTTAACAAATGATTATAAAAAACAACACAAACTAAAACAAAACTTATTACAACTCACAAAGACTACCGACTATAAAAACTTCACTACTTATAACGGAGTAATGTCACGTCCAAACAATCCTCTCGTCAACCAATCCATAAATAAGAGTGCACGAGTTCGGAAACTAACACTCTGCGCGAAATATACCGATCGCCAAAGATAAACGGCAACAAGTCCACCGACAAGCGAGTATCCGTTGAAATCAAATACGGCCGCGTTTCCGACGTACGCAAGACTTCCTAGATGGTGGTATGCAAATGGTCGGTAGACGAGGTCATCAACATCTTTGTTAACAATTTCTTCCATTCCTAAGGATTTTTGAGAATGAGCTAGTTTGGTGAATTTACGTCCAAGGTAAATGCCTTGTTGATTGGCTCTTTGGGCTGTAGCTGGAAGTGAAGTGACTCTGCTGTCTATGTTCTTTAAAAGTGCGGTCAATTCAGAAAATGCCAGGGTACCTGGAAATTGATTAGCATAGATAGAGATAGAAGTTTGTAATGCATACCGGAATGGTCCTCATCAAACTCAGTAAACAAAGTATCAACTCGACGTAAATGTTCAGATGCCTGAGGGAATCGTCTTTTAATGTTTGAAGCAATATCTCTCCACTGCTGGAACGTAACTTCGTAATTTTCAATGGAAACATTCGCCTTGAGTGCATAACTCTTCAAAAACTCAACAATGTGTTCAGTGATGTTAGTTCGAACAGTCGAACAATCGCCTATAGCATAAACTTCTCCTAAAGGAGCGCCAAGAACTCGTAAATGAGTATCTGTCTCAATTGCACGTTTGTTGTGTTGTGAGTCGGATAAGCTGGTAGCAATACTCTGGGTGATATCACAAAGGGTGACGCCAGTAGACCACAAACACATACCACAAGGCAATTCTTTGTTCTCCGAAACGCCGTCTGCGTTCTTTTGACTGAAAATAACACGATCAGGTCCTACTTGTTTGACACGAGCATTAGTCAAAACATCAATCGAGTCTTTCTTGAATCGTTCTTGGGCATATTCACTGATCTTTTCATCGTAAGTATTTAGAATATGACTGCGAGATTGGACAATGTGGACAGAAACCAGGTTACGCAAAAGCTTAGGATAAGTGTTGCACAAATCCTCGTTCAAGAAATCGTATAATTCAGCAGCAAATTCAACACCAGTTGGTCCGCCTCCGCAAACAACGAAACTGAGAAGTCTCTTACGCTCTTCTTCGGTAGTTCCAGGTAAGCAAGCAAGCTCGAGATTACGGAAAACTTTTTCCCGAATCAATCTTGCATCTTCGATGGTTTTCAAGAAGTGGCAGTGTTCTAAACCGTCAACGCCGTGCGTGTTGGATTGTGACCCAACAGCAACGACGAGCTTATCGTAAGGAACGTAAAATTCACGAGAAGTGCCATCAGCAAGTTCTTGTTTAACTTCTACTAAGCGTTCCTGGAATGCGATGTTTTCAGCGGAAGCTTCGATATAATGACCATTGACAGAAGCAACGATACGACGGATTGGCTCAACCAGTGATCTGAAAAGATTAGCCAACAATGCTCGCCATAGCTTTAGTGGCAAGAAGTCAAATACCTAAATTCAAGAGTACCAACAGTAGCGGATGGAAGCATAGGCGTGAACAAGAAGTGGTTACGGGGAGAGATCACAGTAATATGGTAGTCATTGGGGTTGACGTTTTTAACCAATGCAACAGCCTAACAACGAGATTAGATCAGCTCTATAAAAAGTCTCAGCAGTAAAGACATAAACGTACACCCCATCCAGATCCAAGGATAACAAGTCTAGGCTTTGATTTAGAGACTATTTTTGCTTCATTTTCCTCATCGTCAAGGTAGCTTTCAAGAATGGGAAGATTTCTGGGGCCGCCAGTTCTGGGGTAGAGAGCTCGAAGCGAGACTTCTACGTCATCGGCATCGTCGAGTTCTTTGTATGTAGTCGAATCGTAAATGAAGAAAGCAGCAACAAGAGAAACCACAGTAGTGACACCAACACCGACAACCAGGAAAAGATAGTAAGAAAATCGCCAAAGCCGGCGCTTGAAGGTGAAAATCGGCTTAGGCGGAGAGACGCCAGATGTCTTGACTGCGACATTGGACTCGGGCAGCTGCTTTGTTTCCGGAGTCTCCGGAGTAGTTGAAGCAAAGCGACAAGAGTAGAGTACTGCCGAAGGGTGTTTAGCAACCCGCGAAGCCAGAGAAGGACATCTTGTCAGCGAGTGGAGCTGAGAGCGACCCCCGATGGCGGTAGCAAGCCCACGAGCGGTGAACGAAAAGACCGCGGTTGCCGGCTGCTGCTGCTGCTGCTGGTGGTGAGCCTGGCGCGCCAATCTTGCCAGAACCGGCTGCGTACGCAGGAGCGAGAACGCGGCGCGAGAGGCCATCTAAGAGAGGAGAGGAGGTGGTGGTGGTGGTGAAGAAGAGGGAGATGGAGGAGGAGACGGTCGAGAAGATCGAGGCTGGTTGGCTGGTTCCTGTTTCTCGCTCTCTGTTCTGGGTAGTCGCGGACTGACGCCGTGGCGGGTAAAAATGGGCACCGGCCACTTCCGACCGCCGCCGCATCGCCAGCCCAAACTACGCAACTTATGCCTGATTCATGTGTAAATAACATTGTTTTTGGCTATTTGGATATGAGTTTTGCAATTGCTACAAAAGATACAGCTGCAGACGTAAGAAAGAGACAGAATCGCTAAGATTCGATGAAGATCAAATCAGAGCTTGCAAAGACTTCCAAATCAATGACATCATCAGCGCGCTTAATTTCCAGCTCTCAGCAGCAAATTTAGGA
>JAJLWK010000432.1:0-12855 GCA_030570675.1 Myxozyma neglecta | reverse complement strand
TAATTCGATTCAAAATAGCAAATATAGCCACCCCAAGAACGTAAGAAGCCATTAGCACTAACCCTGATGGAGTCTCTTTTTCAAATAAAGATTCTGAAGTAACTAAGTTCTCCATTGCTTCTGGAAGGAGCTCGTACATGGACGTCAAAAGCTTTACATATTAGCGTCTGTCCAACCAAAAAAAAAATAAAAATAAAAATAAAAATAAAAAAAAGAGAAACAACAGTTAGAGGCATACCATAACACCTGAACTCAAACTAAATCCATAAATCAGAATTCGTTTATCTTCTCTAATATCAAAATTTTGAAATCTCGTAAATCGTCGAAGTACTAAATCAGAACAGATAATAAAACTACCGAGTACGCAAGCAATCCCTGAGCATATAGCCAAAAGCCAAGCTCTTCCTGTATCTGAAAGAGGCATCGTGTGGATGATTTGCAAGAAAGCTGAAAAAAAAGAAGCTCTGAAATAATTTAGATGCACTAACTTTGGAGTTCTCTTATGTCCGTATTGGGTAATAGATGATGATATATTTCAATATTGATAATGTGAGCATGAAAATAAGCAATTGAGATCAAAACTTTTACAGCAAACAATTCAGACCAAATACTTCATCTCACGCAGCCCTTTCATGAAGCAAACTTTCCATTTGAAATCAAATTGGTGAATCAGGCTGGCATTTAGCTCTAGGTGAAAGGTCGTTAATGTGCTCTTAATTAGCCACCAAACGGTGCGGCTCGGCACACAATAGGCGGATAAGTAGTGGCAGAATAAGGCGATATACCTGGCTCAGCACCCAACCAAAACGCTGAAAAAGACGCATGTGCCGCTATTGAATTGAGAGAGGATGATGACAGAGAAACGAGTTGTGCACTTTCAGATGGGTTTTTTGCAAGAAGAAACTGCGAATTTGACAGTCAAATATTTTCGAAACCTTTGAGCAGCATTTCAATGCTATTTTGACGAAAAGGCTGCAGAATGCGTCTTCTTGTAGTTTGTTTTGATCTTCAGTAGGCAGGTTATACTTACTGCAGAAACCATCAAGGTAGAGGTTTTCTCAATACGGCAACCTCGGAAGCACAAAAGTTTTTTGTTTTTTTGACAACTTCCCCGGCTATCTGCATTCTTTAAACAAATTAGCTGGGATTTAAACCTGTCGTAATAAATCCAACCTTGTTGATAGAATACACATGCTATTTATTTGAGCAATGTACGTGATGCGTGTCGCACGTTGGCCGCGTTAAGTTTAAAGGCAAAAACCAGCTCATCAACTTTAACGCTTATCCCAGCAAATGTCATTTTTAATGTTTTGGATATTTATCGTTTCACAAATTGCCCGCCCACCAAACTCTTCAATCATTTATTATCAGTGTGTGCAACTCTTTATCAGAATGACGTAAATTAATTCTCGATAGGGTCCACATCCGCTAAACCCAAAGCGGCCGTCGCACAGAGATGTTTCAAGTGCGCTAGACGCGCAACATTTGTGCGACGCTAATCAAAGGCAGGGGAAATCTGCTTACACGTTCGCGTTTACAACAAGACGCGCTTACGCGCCTTTATTACCATTTTCATCTTTGTTGTGTTGTCTTTTCCTCGCCATCCATCCACAACCGCTCAAATCTGTTCTTTTTCTTCTCATTGAGAGGGCACTCGAGCGTTCAAAATGCCTGCATTTGGGCAGCCTGACATCGAGAAGCAGCCTCAGTTGCCGCCAAAGCCGGCTCATCTCAGAGCATCGCGGTCACATCAGGGCCAGCCAAAGCCTTCGATCGCTCGACGGATCAAGACGACATGGATCGAATTTATGATGTGGATTAAGATTGGTCTGGTTAGAATGCAGCGTCGAGTCACAAACCTCTTCAAGCGCTCGTAATTGGTTTGTTCGAACTCGCGCAACAAGCATTTTCCGGCACAAATTCACAGAGGGAGGAATGGGTGCTTACGCTCGATGTTTGGTTTGCTAAAGGGATATTAGACTGATGATAAGGCAGTTGTACAATCTACAGTATTGGAGTTCTATCTATCACATTCGCTCATGGAGAACATACGGAGCTTTGGCCATGAGTGCTATCTGGAAACACAAGATTATACAAGGAGTTGGTTGGTTGTGGTTTAAACATGAGATTGCATTTTTTTTTTCTTTTCAGAAATATATGAGATATTCACATTACTATAAACTTGTTCAGCTTTTCGGCTTTGCCGTATCAACCCC
Source organism: Myxozyma neglecta (assembly GCA_030570675.1). NCBI lineage: Eukaryota > Fungi > Ascomycota > Lipomycetes > Lipomycetales > Lipomycetaceae > Myxozyma > Myxozyma neglecta. The sequence continues at coordinate 10,639 of JAJLWK010000432.1, read as the reverse complement.
CGCTGAGCGCAAGGCAAAGCCGCTGCTTCCCATCGTAAATTGAAAACTGAACCTTAAAAGAGAAGCTAATCGCGAGCCGCACGGTGCCCCACCTTTTAATTAGTATTTTATGAATTGGTCAGAGACAAGAAGAAAGAGCTCAGCGTATATTTCGAGGGAAGGAACCTTGTCTGATTTATTGATGCAAATTGGACAGGCTGTATGCATTTCTTATGGAGCAGATATAAGCTCTCTTCAAATTAAGTGTCCACTATTTATACTGCATGCTGAAGCGAAGAAGAGGTCCGCACGATGGCCAATTCCAGTACACATTATGAGCCCGGCCAAGACATATCAGCGACCGCTGCCAGTCACAGAAACAGCGGAGTGATTGTCGAAAATCGCAAAAAGCGCAGCATAGCCGACTTTCAAGACGACAGACTCGACTATCCTCGGCGGAGAGCTGCAGTTGCTGTGAGTTTATTGTTTATTCCGGCAAGACAGGAAGGACATCTAATATTTTCTTTTTAGTGTGAAATATGTCGAGCAAGAAAGTCAAAATGTGACGGAGGACAACCAAAGTGTCGTTTGTGTCGTGAGTTGAATGCTGAATGCGTGTATCGGGAAAGAGGAATCAAGTAAGCGCATATCATATATTAAAATCTCGTTGCAGAAAATCTAATCTTTTGTTGTTTAGACTCGACGCTCGAGATAAGCTTATTATTGATAAGCTGGAACACATTGAGGATTTACTACAAGCGTCTTTAGACAATAAATCAAAACTAGAGAATAACCGCAGTGAAAGTTTTAATGCGCAACAATTACATCGGCAGCAACAAGTACCGTCATCAACACATTTTTCTCGCACTACAGCAACCAATTTATCTGAACTAAGCATTGAGAATCTGGCTTTTGCTGCTCAGCATGTATCCCCTGCAAATCACTACAGTCCAGAAAGAGACAGGTCTAGCAAGTCATCTGGTCCTGAATATGTGTTTTCTATTCCTGAGCATCACTCTACTCCCTGGTTACATTTATTCCAGCACGACAAAATCTCTGTTCTTCTAACCAAAAGTCCCCCTTCTGTGCATTCTCTTCTTAAAATAGAAGCTGCTCGCGCACCTCTTCGTCTGAGTTCAAACGTCTTACTGGATTTGTCACATATCCAGCCTCTTGTTGTATCTTATTTTCAAAAAGTAAATCCTTTTTACGCAATTGTATCGCCGTACAGCTGGAATTCTTACTACAAAACTGCTTTTGCACATGGATTTCGAAGCGGTCCTGAGAGCGTCATCGTTTTATCAGTTTTAGCATTAGGGGAAGCTGGTAATGCTCCTTCCATGGGCTTGCTAAATGTTGCTGATGATCCCCCGGGTATCAATTTCTTTGCTGCAGCATGGCCAATCGTGGCAAACTGTCTGTTAGGAAACACAATCAGAGATGCTCAAGCTTTGATGCTTACTAGTATATATTTAATTTATTTGGTTAGACCATTGGACGCTTGGACAATAGTTTCAGCATTAGGTACCAAGGTCAGATCAATTTTAAGAACAACAGGTCTTAATGAATTGTCACATAACGACAGAGAACTATTCGAGCGTATATTTTGGGACGCTTCTGCGATGGAAAGGTAACGTTGGCTTTTAAAAAGTATTATGAATTCAGGCTAATATCTTGGATAGTGATTTGTTGGCTGAATTGGATCTTCCTCATTCAGGGATCGAAGTATATGAGAATGATGTAGGTTTACCATCTGGTTTCAGTACCAACGGTGACCTAGAAGAATCAGTTCTCGGAACTGACGACCTTTGGTATTTTCTTTCTGTGATCTCTCTTCGCAGATTGTTAAATCGTGTACATCATATGCTATACTCTGAGCATACCAGAGAGATGCCAATTTCATCATATCATCCGATCGTTCAAGAACTTGATTTTCAGCTAACACAATGGTACGAAAATCTTCCATCGAGTTTAAAATTCACTTTTGAGAGGAAAAAAATGAGCAATGGTTTTGCTACAGTTTTACGGCTTCGATATTTTGCTTGTCAGAGTATTATTTGGAGAGTATATGTTCAAGTGTGTCTAGACAATGAAGAATTACTCAAAGACGATAGAATAAAGATGGGTGCATCTTCTTGTATCGAAGCTTGTTTACGTCAGACGGAGGACCTTGATGAACATGTAGCGGGACATATCGCGTATTTATGGCAAGGAGCACTGTCAGTTGCTGGCCATATCGTGACATTAATGGCCGTAAGTTTATCTCCAGTCTTATCCACTTTGTCGCCGCATTCAATGGAGAAATTAGCAGAGATTATTTTATCAGGTGTAAAAGTCATTACCCGACACGGATTGCTTGCCCCGTCAATCAAAGCTGCTGCAGATTCATTGCATGATGCAGAAATACAATGGTCGATGAAATTACAACAAAGAGGAGTTGATGTGATCAAAATTAAGGAACGGCTCATGTCACGTTCTGAATCCGTTCATTCAGCGAATACAATGTCGAGTGGTATTTCGTTACCACCGTCACCGCTACCTAATATGATGTACTAATACGCGACACGACTGTCAACCAAGAAGAGTGACAAATCACAGCTACTGTAAATATAATGAGTTAATGATGTAGTTTTATTTTAAATGCTATACCCTCAACATAAAACCAAAAAAAAACCGTTTCTAACTTTTAACTTATTAAAATGCACTATTCCACAACGTAGAATCCCTTGGCCAAATCCGCTTATACAACGACATTGCAATAGTATCTTGTGGATTAATAGGTCCGTTGAATGTACATTTGAAATATCCATGAGTACCGATACTTTCTTTGATATAACCTGATCTGCCCATTTTCGTATATAATGGAACTGCTTTATACCATGCAATATCTTCGGCATTGAAGAACATATAACGAACAGTGACAAGCTTTTTGTGAATCTTGTACGGGTATCCTGTGATTACCACCCGCTTTGTCATCACTCTTGTAGCATCGGCATTTTCCACACTTCCGGAAGCAACAAGTTCAACTCCCTTTTCAGTTTCTTTCAACAACAAAACTGGAGTATTGCCAAATGACGCTGGAACAATAGCTGTAGCCATCGCAGTAGCTCCTTGGTGTAAAAATCGTTCAAGTTTATAGACATGATTGGGTGTTCGTCCAGATTCAGAGAAAATTGGATTGATAGCATATCGGCGTGGACCGCATTGCAGAATTAGTGAATCCTTATTAGGAATCGGCTCTTCGTACTCTGTATTGGGCGTAACTGACATGTTAAGTACAACCTTTTTGTTTTCATATCTCAACAGTGAGAATATTGCGAGGAATGATCTCGTCAGTAGTGATTCATAGACCTCTTTGGAAGCGCGAATATAAACCACAACTTTAGTTCCAGCCTAAAGTACTGTCAGTACATTTTCCAGCCATCGTATATTAAAAATGTTTAATTTACCGGAACTCCAGTTACACCTGCTTCCTTCATAGCTCTATTTCTAGACGCTCTAAAATTTTGGAACCGAGCTAGACTATTCCATTCTTGGGGAGTTCTTGAGTCTGTCTCTTCAGAGTCCCAAGTACTTGTTCGCAGATTCCGTAAACCTCTGTATCGAGCAAACCGCTCTTTTGCCGACATTTCTGGTGACAGTTCAACTTCATCTGGAAACTCTAGCTCCTCTCGTTCACGCTCCCGGTACGCCTTCAACCTTTAAAAAAAAAAAAAAAGTTAGAGTCGGATTGAAGATTCTAATCAAATCATAAACATACTGTCGGGCTTCTTCTTCAGGCGACAGATCTACAAACATTTCACTTTTCGTGTCAAATTCAGTTGGGGCATAATCAGTAGCAGTAGCAGCAAATCCATCATGGTCATCTAAATCCATATCGACATCAGATTCATCATTATCATCTCCACCATCATCAAACTCGTCATCAGAGTTTTCCTCAATAATCCATCGGGCTTGGTATTCAGACATTCCTTTAGGAATACGATTCTTGTCTTTCAGAGTCGGAGTATTGTAATTGTCTTCATCATCGTGTAAGTAAAAATGATCATCTAGCTTTACGCCCTCTGCAATTTCCGGCATTCCGCTTTCCATTTCATCATCACCATTGGTTTCATTTGTGGGCTCAACGTAAGGGTTAGTATCATCTTGGTCATCAGTAGGCAACAACATAAATTTGCCTTTGAACTGATCATCCTCATTATCTGTACTCATCACTCCGGAATCGTCAGCCGAGTCTGCCGAGCATATTCTGTCTATTTGGAAATCTCCTGCTCCCGGTATGTGAACCAGTCGATCGGGATTTAATTTCTTACCGCGGACTGTGCCCTCAATAGCAATTAATCCGCCAGTGGGTAACGAGACATCTTCAGCGTAAATTGCCTTATCAGCTAACAAATAAGCTCTGCTATCACGCCACTGAACTCCTTTTGGAAACTGTTGAGAGAGAGCCCTGACAACGTTTAAACAGTCCTGTCTGGTTTCAATACAATGTACCTTGTCTTGCTCTGCAAAGAAATGGGTGATGAATGACAATAACGACTTTCTCAGCTCAGTTTGCATCTTTGCAGATTCAACTTCGGCAAGATGTTGAACGACAGTATAAACTGTAGACACACCTTGAGCAACAATTGCACGTAGAACCGTCTCACCAAAGTGGTCGACTTCCTGCTTAGCTGACAGACCAAAAACCACGAAATCTGCAACTTGTGCTGCATTCAACATCGAGGTAAAATGACGAGGCGCTAAAATGTATTGAATTTTTTGATTGAAACGATCAATCGGAACGGTAAACGCACCACTATGAGGAATTTGAACAGACACATCGACACTTTCATTAAGATTCCTCACTATGGTTTCGGCTTCAACATCAAGACATAATGGAATGATTGCCTAATTTCACGTTTAAAATTAGCAGTGTCTCCTTTAGTTTCTTCCAGTTTAAGACATACCACAATGCGGGCAACGCCTTTACGTCCATCAAACAGCTTACGACTTGTCGCGATTTCTTCCTTCTTAGCTAGCATTAGCTGCTTTGCTTTGTTTCGTCGGTCTAGTTTTGAAATAGCATATGGTTTTTTGGGACCGGGACCAGATTTCTCAATTTTTCCTTATCATCTTTAGCTTCTTTTTCTTCTACTTTTCATCGGATCACATATTCTGGCATACCTTTATTCTTTGCTTTCAATGAACTTTTGGTGGTGTGTTTTGACTTGAAGGGTTTCTGCTTTTGTTTGAGAGAAGATCTATGATGGTGCATCATCTTGCACTAAAACTTCTGTGTGTATTCTGACAGACCACTGAATCTATCAAATTTAAACACTTCCAACTTTTTATTAGAGCTGGCACAATCTTCTCGTCAGAATAATTTTTCTGAAGCTATTGGGAGTTACAAAAAACGTGATGTTAGGGCAATCTCTAAACTTTAATACTTGGGACTTTGTCCTTTTTGAGCCGCACAAGAAACTTTTTCTCGCAGGAACCTATTCTTTGGTCCGATTAATAGCAAGTAAACCAATTTAGAGATTAAGATTGCCAATATGGCTGCCCTTAATGTGAGAAGTGAGATTCACATTAAAAATGAGGAAACGAACGTGGGAAATATAAAAAACGAGGGGACTCCGGATGCTGCGCAATCAGTTAAGTCGTCTCGCCCAAAAAAGGTGAGGTTAATAGGATCCAACAAACTGGAGATTTCATATTAACTAACTGGTAAAGACCACTCATAGAGTAAAAGATGGCAGATTACGACATTCTTTAAAACGAAGTGATGAAAAGTACCGACAAGCAAAAGCGGCGGTAAAATCTACAGAGCTTCTGTTACCGGAAGAAGCAGGTTTTTTGGAAGCGGAGGGGATGGAGAAGACATACAAACTTACACAAGATGAATTAAAGAAGCACGTTGACATCACCACAGCTTCTAAAGCATTTGATTTGAAATTGCCTGATTTTGGCCCTTACGAGGTTGACTATACAACGAATGGTAGAAAGATTCTTCTGGGAGGACGAAAAGGTCATGTTGCTTCATTTGATTTTCGCGAAGGAATTTTGGATGCTGAGCTGAATGTGAATGAAACAGTCAGAGATGTTAAATATCTTCACAACGACCAGTTTTTTGCCGTTGCTCAAAAGAAGTACGTCTTTATTTACGACAAAACGGGTGCTGAAGTTCATTGTTTGAAGAAGCATATTGAAGTCACAAATATGGAGTTTCTGCGATATCACTTCTTACTAGCTACTGTTGGAAATGCTGGATGGCTCAAGTATCAAGACACTTCAACTGGTGATCAGGTTTGTGAGATACGAACAAAGATGGGACCAAGCACATCCATGGCACAGAATCCATACAATGCTATAATTCACTTGGGCCATGCAAATGGTACTGTTTCACTATGGGCACCAAGCTCGACTACCCCGCTTGTCAGAATGCTTTGCCACAAAGGACCTGTGAGATCGATTGCTATGGATCGCGGTGGTCACTACATGGCTTCTGCCGGAGCAGACGGACAATTGAAGATTTGGGATGTCAGAATGTATAAAGAAGTTCACGCGTATTACACACCAACACCTGCCAATACATTGACAATCAGTGACCGAGGTTTACTCGGAGTTGGTTGGGGCCCTCATGTCAGTGTCTGGAAGGACGCACTAAAAACAAAACAGAAATCGCCATACATGACACATTTGAGCCCAGGATCTACTGTTAACGATTTGAGGTTTTGTCCTTTTGATGATATTTTAGCTTTTGGTCATGATGATGGAGTGTCAAGTCTAATTGTACCTGGATCTGGTGAACCGAATTTTGATGCTTTGGAAGCTAATCCTTACGAAACTATTAAACAGCGTCGAGAGACTGAGGTACAAGGATTATTGAACAAACTACAGCCAGAGATGATTGCTCTTGATCCTAATTTTATCGGTGGAGTTGATTCAAGAGCCCCAGATGAGCGAAAACAAGCACTTTCGCTTGAAACTACTAGTGAGACAGATAAAATTAAAGAGGCGAATCAGAAACTACAACCAAAAGCTAAGACAAGAGGTAAAAACTCGGCACTTCGACGATATCTTCGGAAGAAAGCAAACAACGTTATTGACGAACGAAGACTCCGTGTTCAAGAGTCCTTGGAGAAAGAAAAGGCAATGCGTCAAAACCACAGGAAGAAACAACGTGGATTACCTTTGGATGACATGGAGATGGGGCCTGCATTGTCTAGGTTTGGTAAATAGTATGCAGTTGTTGATTATAAGTATAAAGTAACGCGTATAGAATTTGAATGGGTAAAGTTTGTTACTTTCATTGCATGTCACATTAAGTTTTCCTCACTTCTATTGTAATCACCAAAACAACGACATAATACATTTGTACAATAACTGTGTTCCAAATTCAATCATAACTCGCGCCTTAAAAGAAGGCATCACTTAAAAAGGGTAATTATTAGGCTCTTTCTCTATATCTAGTCCAGCTGCTAGCTGTTTCTGGTGCTCTTCATCTAAAAATTTAAGCACAATCTCCTGGTATTTTTCTTTTCCTTTGTAGATTGCAACATCATTAGACCACGCTCTCATACCGTCTGCCAATCGACCAGGCAAGTATGGTTCTTTTGCCATCTCCGTCAATGGGACAAAATATGTGCGCTATGAATAGAGTCAGCAGATATTTCTATAATCAAAAGACCACAGGTATCATACAATTGTGAACACAATACCTCCAGATTTAGGAAGGCGACGAAGAGTTTGTCGCTCTGAACGGAAGTGAACTTTGGAGATGTCGGACGCAAACTCAGCAGCATTCCAACCAATATCTTCATTATCTTCCGGTCCAATTGCCGCTGACCATCCCAGATCTTCGTCAGTTTGAATGAAGTACTAAGAACTGTAATTAACCTTTGCACTCTTTTCAAATATATTCTTTGAGCTTACATTGTTTCTGGCGACTGGTTTGTCAACCTTCATCCTAACAAAGAATCTCTCCATGGATGTCTGTAGTTTCTCTTTGAATTGAGGCACATCTCCAGAAGTGTGAATATCTGACAGTGGCATTCCCAATTTATCTGACAACCTCCAGAATCCTATGGCAAGTTAGCGTATTGCCAATTTAGATGCTCAGATTAAATTAGCTTACCGGCCAGCAAAATGCATCCAGCTTTCAAGTAATATTGATCGTCTTCTCCTGGCATCATGATCGCTAAATCGTCCTGTATCAAAAGAGCGGCGATTTCCATAGGATCTTTTTTGAGAGGACGCTCCACAATGTTAAAACTTTCTCCGGTAACCAGATTATCAATTCCAACATCTGTTCGTTTAAAAAGCGTAGGGTATCGAGCTGGAAGCCAATCTCTAAATTCTTCCAAGAGTTCGATTGCAGAATCAAAAGCCTCCGGGAAAGTTGCAACCAATTTCTCGCCTCGTTCGGCTAGCCGCTCAACCTTTCGATCGTGGTATTTGAGATATTCATTGTCAAGTTCGATCCAGTCGTCCCAATGCATATTTCTGATACCCATAGTTACATGGTAGTTGTGCTTGAATGGTCGATAAGAGATAGGTTTTGTTGTTTTAATATCCCAATTAGGATATGGTTCTGGAGCAGGAGTCTTGAATTCCACTGGAGTCCATACAGCTGCAAAAAAAAATCAGATTCCAGAAGAAACTAGTTTAATAGCTATGAGACTTACGCTTTGACTCCGCTTTCTCGGTTTCCTTGGTGGTAGACGCTGCGCTGGTGGCAGTAAATACTTGAACAACTTTAACTGTAATCAAAACCACTTGGAATATTATGATGACTGCAACAAAGAGCAATGTAATTTCTCGACGCGAAGCATTAGTGAGATATTTTTGAGCATAGTCTAATGCTTCTTCAGATCCCGTTTGCACAAAGAGAATTCCTCGGTCCAAGGCTTGATCCGCTGCCTTCAGATAAGGAGTAACCACTTTGATAAGCGAAGTCATTTTTTATCTGAGAAGTACTAAACCACTTTGAAAACCAATTGCAACGGCAGATCAACCTACTACAGAGCAGTAGAATACAATTGTGGTTTTTTCTTCTGATATCTAACCTCTCAGTCCACCGCTGACAGCATTTCTTCGCCAAATTTGGTGGCGCCCTTCTTGAGCGTCACGGAAAGGTATACTTTGCCAGTGCGGCGCTAGATTACAATTGCACGCCCGGGATTTGAGACCAAATGCAGGTCTCTGCGCGGCTCTTTTTAGGTTATCGCGTCCGCTGCTAAGTTTATATGAGATAAGGTTTCAATAATGGCATAACATCCATTGATTACATATCAGAATCCATGGCGTAAACAATAGAATCAATCCGCAATATACCAACTAGAAAGTGGCAACCAAAAAATCAAACATTACGATTGATTATTCCTAAAGATGAGATATTGCATTTTAAGCTACGGAAAATCCGCACAGACTTGCTCTATCTAGCGCTCAGATCATGTCATCTTCCCCTGCAAAAAAATGCTTAAATCAAATAACAAATCCAGCTTTTACTTTGAGCGTGCCTTCAGAAGGCAATATGATACCCAAGAGCGATGATAGATAGGATTATCGGCCGCTATTCGCTCCTCAATGGCATTTGGCAGTTTGAAAATTCTTGCTAGTAGACTACTATTGTCGTTGTCTAACAGCGAAGAGCAATTGACAATCTCCCAAGAGTCTGTGTCAATAATGTACTGCTTCTCAAAACTACCTTCGACATCTGATGCTGTGTAATTTGAATCCACCATATATTGACAATCACTCAATGGTATATAGAGTGATAACTCTTGTTTGTTGATATTGTTCAGATTGCTTGGAATGCGAGACGCTCCATCAAGCCATGATTCTCCTTCAAACTCTGCAGGCAGCATTCCGTCAAAGTCGCTTTGAACAAATTTGAGTCGCATGTTGTCTGGTAGAAAATACGAAGACGGAAACCTGTACCATTCTCGACCAACGCATACGTTTTGAATCTCAGTGGATCCAGTTATTGATGTTGAGGAATTTTGAAAAAGTGTGCCATACACTTCTAGAGGTGCAAAATAAAAAGAATGTAAAGCCGATATTCTTAAGATGCTTAATAAGGTAACAACAGCAACAATACCCAAGTCAAGGAAATATTCAACACCTGTTATTGTCTTTTCAGGTACTTCAACATATCGGTAGACAAGTTTGAGCGTCGCAACTGAAGAGTCTAAGAAAAATGCTGCGTTCATGCAAATTAATGGATATACCACATAGAAAAATCGCTCTTCTTTATGGCGTTGTGAAAAGAAAATAGCGGACCAGATAAATAACGGCGAAAGAACAATGACAATTTTGGATCGAGAGACTTTCGGATAAAGCGCTCTGCGAGCCGGACCATTGAAGTAACAAAGAAATAAAACAAACGCAGATAAAATTGCAAATATCATAACCGCATGGAAATTAAGAATCAGGTTCATGGCATAGTAAGTCCACTTTTCTGTACCAAATATATCAGGACCAGTCTCTTCAGATCCAAACACGTTGTACAGAATTATGTTCAATGGGACAATTTGGAATTTCTGAAATGCGAATGAATCGAAAGCAACCACAACAGCCAACAATGCCAGTGATGATAAACCTGCTTTGAAAACCTTGGAAACGAGCCTGATCCTATCAGGCTGTATCAGCTGAAACATTAAGCCTAAAATATATG
>JAJLWK010000431.1:0-12860 GCA_030570675.1 Myxozyma neglecta | reverse complement strand
AATATTTTAAATGTAAAATAAATATCTTACTTTGCCGATAGAAAATTTTTCCAGCTAAGTATTAAGCCTATAGGAAGATCTCATTGGAGTTATGAACGAAATTGACTTGGTCTAAAACATTACTCTGTTTTCATTTATGTAGAAGTAGACTACGAGCAACCTATGTTGTGTTCAATGGTCATAAGTTACATTTATAAGTGCGTTGATCTAACGTTAAAAACACCAACAAAAAGAAATGGAAAAGGTAAACCAACACAAAACAAAACAAAAAGCAGAATCAGAAAACTATACAATATACCATTCGTAGAAAAGACAATAATATACACAACGCATTTGAACTATATTTGCGCTAAATACAAATGCACAAAGAATCAGTCTCATTCCCAAATTCTCTAAATCACACCCGCGGATTTAGCTAAGTCCATCTCTCTCTTCTCATCATCTCCAGGTTCCGAAATATTGTTTTTTAACCAATCTTCTTTGAATTCTTTAGCTTTCAATTCATAAGCTACCAAGCGTTCTTTATACTCTTTCATTCTTCTTTCATTTTCAAGACGATTTCTATTTGTCTCTTCAATAATTGGTCGCTTCTCTTCTTCGGTCAAGTTTCGCCATCTCTGACTCAACAGTGCTCGGATATCGTTCATATTTGCTTTTGAGAGTGGATCTCCTGTACTTGCGCGCCGCTGATTATCTGCTTCGATACGCATCTTCTCCCAATGTGACTTTTGGAATATGATGAACGGATTAAGCTGCATTTTCTCCGGTTTCAGAGGTTCCTCATGGCCAACAGTTCTGGACAAAGCTCGCGCACATTCAGCATTATGATTAGCGATTCGCTGATCACGCAACTGTCTTGAACGCGCAAGATGCTGCATTCCTTCTTGGCGAGTCAAATGATGTAACGGCATTCCTTGAGAATCTCCAACTTTGCTACCGTAACTAGCACCAGCAATTTTGTAGTTGGCATCCGGCGTACCCGAAGGTACGGCTGATACAGCACCTGAACCACTGGGTTTTGATCGCGGACGACCCGCTCCTGGTTTGCGCTTCCTTCCAACAGAGTTGGGAGTCGGTCCCGCGCCTCCTTGACCAGCCATTTGTTCTGCTAACAAGAGCTCTTCAAGTGGAATCTGAGGTAACACAGTAGGTTTAGGAACAGGAGGTGGGGTGTCACCAGCATAAGCACTCTTCGGTGGAGGAGGAAAAGTTACCGTCTCTGTTTGCAGTGGAAGGTTTGGCTTTGGCTTTGGCTTCACCAAAGGACTAGCCAGAGTAATTCCACCCACAATACTACGAAAGACTTCCTCAGCAACGCGTAATCCAGAAAGATACGCACCATGGACAGTAGCAGGATGAGTACGTGAAGTAGCTTCACCAGCAAAAAATAATGAATTATCGTAAGTTGGTGCCGCCAGGGTATCATAATCTTTTCCATTCGCATTAGGCCCAACAAACGAATACGAACCAAGACTGAATGGGTCCATATGCCATCGCGTTATCAGAGTTTCTGTAGGTGGCGGAATCGCGGTCGTTGGATATATCCTAGAAAGAATATGGCTTGCATCGCGAATAAGAACATCATCCGGCTGGATAGATGTTTCGTATGCTGCAGATCCAGCCATCAAAGCAACTTAAACAAATCAGTTTCAAATTCCCTTTCAAATTATTCAAAACACATACCTAAACAAGGTTTCCCAACTACCTTGAGACAATTCCAAAACATATAAAATCGTCCTCTAGAAGCAACATAACTATCCTGATCTAATGGATCGCCACTATTTCTATCTCTAGCAACACCAATCAAATCGGTATCAACATCCCAAAAACAATGATCATACACCAAAACCACTTTATTTAATACTCCAAATCCAAGATTGCGTATGCTCTCTTTTTTATCGGCAGGTAGTTCCGGCTGAAACTTGATTGATCCAGCTTTCAACACTCCTAATGGAACAGTGCAAATAACACGATCAGCAGCAATATGTTCACCACTTGCTAATGTGACTGTGAGTTTCTTGCGACCTTCTTCTTTAGTCCCATCATAAGAGATATCTTTCACGGTACTTTTAAATCGAACGTCAAGCTTTGATGGAAATTGATACAATGCGCGAGGAACCTGCATGTAACCACCATTTTTCACCATAGTATGTTTTCCGGAAAACTCGTTTCCATCGTCTTGATCCCATGCTCCAAGTGATAGATTATGGACAGCGGTTGCATTTGCATATTCCAGATTTGCATAGTGCCAATTCAGAAGTCGCAAATCCTGATCAGTCAATTCAACCATACTCCGCACTATAGAAAGTTGACCGTCAAGAGTAGCACCTAACGTTGGTAGATTGTCTTTCGGAAGTGGTGCTGTTGTTGCAGTCGGATCGTTATTTGAAGGCTGCTTCAAGACCACAAATCCAATATCTTCCAATTTAATCTCTAAAGGGGTCTTGGTAGCCCTAGTTCCGTAAGCTCGACCGAATTTCAATTTATTGGCAATAGATTCCTCTGTTTTGAACGCTGATGTAGATATTGATGATAGACCATTTGAAGTTGTGGAAGTGTTCAAGTTTGATGAAGGATCTGATGCGTTTACTTCAAGTGGTGGTAATTCAGCTGCATTGGCTTCCATTCGAGCTATTGTTCGACCGCCTTCACCGATTGGATCCTTTCCTGCCAACACAAGCGACACATCTCCTTCAACAGTATGCTGTGGTGTAGCTTTGGTACGGTAAACAGATATACGATCAAGCATATCATTAAACAATCCTTCAGCTCTTCTATCAAGTGAACTTGGTACAGCTCCTCCTGGAACCTCGTCATACAATTCACCAGCATCTTTAAGCTCATGACATTCTATACCGAGTTGTTTGCGGATGATAACACTCATAGGATTACCATTACTGAACCCAGTGACAATCTGACCACCAAGATCGACTCGACAGCTGCGTTCTTCGTTCATTTCTTTTTTGAGTGGAGCACTGTACACACGACCACCAATTCTCTGACGGCCTTCCAATACAACAATTTCCGGTGTAGCTTCATAACCACTCAAAAAGTCATCGTACTGCTTGAAAAGACCATCTAATTGACGAGCTGCACCAAGTCCTGACATTCCGGCACCTATAACCACGATTCTTAAACGAGGCTTACGAAGGTCAGATACAGGCAGTTGATAAGGAAAGTTATTTCGACAGCGAGGAATATCAATAACTCCAAAATTGATGTAACCGTAGCGAACAAGTATTTCAAATGCAGCTTCAGCAAGTCCAAAGAATCTTGGATCTCGAGCACATCCCGCTGCCTCAGTGCGAGTAACTGAAACATGATGGTTCATACGCCATAACAGCAGAATACCGTTTCTGATATTCAAATATGTAGTCACATGCAGATGATTAACTCCTTCTTTTAAAACATTATACTCAATGGGATGCAAAGAAAATGGAGGTAGTCTAGAAGCAATAGCGGCATCAATACCTTCCCGTGCAAATTGTTCAGGTGTCTTATCATTAGGAATCGATGATTTCGCATAATACTCAAGTCTATTATATGGCACTGAAGTCACTAACTCCGGTAGGTGGCCAAGCGACGCAATATATTCACTGCGTGTCATTGGTGGATCAACATAATCACTCTCTGCAAACATGGTTTTCAGGATCTCATCACGATCTTTGCCAGCAAGTTCGGGAAGTTTCAGAGAAAATTTGGGATCTTTCAAACATAAGCATCCATTCTGATTTAGTAAAACAATAATATCAACATACCTTTCGATTCAAATTCCAGTTTAGGTTCCACTTTGGGTTGATTCCGATCAGTCTCAGAAAACGAGTACATATTGTCCTGCGTCATCGGTTTTGGCACCGCAGCCGGTGCTGGTGCAGGAAGCGGCATTCCAGCATCATTTCTTACGCCCAATAAAGGAGATCCAGCATTGCTTTCATTTCGTTTAACCATAGTCACTTTGGAAGGTTTCCGTGGTAGTGATCCATGGTTAAGAGCAGGTGAGGAATTAACACTACTGATTTCAGATCCTGTCGCTGAGGGAAGACTTGACGTCAAAGTCATCAATGGAGATTGAGCAGATGAGTGAGATTGATTCTGCTGTTGCATTTGCTGTTGCATTTGCTGCATCTGTTGTACATGCTGTACCTGCTGTGGTATCGGTTGCGCTTGCTGCGAAATCTGCTGCATTGGCTGTTGACTCTGCGACATTTGTGAGATAGAGCTGCTCATGAAGCTACTTTTCGGACGCTTTCTGGGTGGTTCCGAAGTAACTGACCGTAGTTGTTGCGGCTGAGTAAATGAATTGTTCGAGTACAAAGGCGGGGTATTTTGTGACGACGCTGATTGTTGAGGAAGCATCGTTTGAGCCTGAACAGGACTTGCGGTGTTGCTGTTGGGATGTGATTGTTGCATGTACGGCGTGTTGTCACGCTTCATGGCAGTTCTATGGATTTTTGGAGCAGATGTAATAGAAGATTGCTGTGAGTAATCCATATTTTGCAATGGACTATGATGCGATAGTGAAGGGCTGTAGCTTGGTTTTTGAGTGTTATGCGAAGTGTGCTGTTGTGTGTTTTTATTTTGCTGCATCTGATTAGGTACTGGCGAAGGATGCATTCTCATTTGAATCGAGCTGGATGATATCTCTTGAGATAAAGGAAGCCCTCCAATATTGTCAATTTCTGCCTTCGCGACAGGCATCGATTGAGACTGTTGTGCTTGAGGCACAGAATACTGGCCTTGAGCGTAAAATTGATGTGGCTGAGGTTGGATGTGTGACTCTTGTGGTTGTTGTGAGTTATAGAATTGACTGTTATTGGTCTCAGCGGGCAGTCCTGAAGGTGGAAGCTGAGAGTGCATTGTTGCAGGACTGTGCATGTATTGCATCCTATTAGCATTTTGTTGGAAGTTCAATTGTTGCTGTTGATGCGTCTGCTGCTGCTGATGATTTGGCAGCTGATGCTGAGGTTGTGGTGGTTGCTGTGGTAGCTGATGCTGTTGTTGATGAGGATGCTGTTGCTGCTGTTGATTCTGCTGATTCCGTTGATTCTGCAATGGCTGCTGCTGGTTAGTCGGAGGAGGGATATTGGAAGCACCCAGCAGATCAAATTGTTCATTCGATTGAGTAAACTCTAAATCATTGCTTTGAAAATTAAAATCTGCATCATCGTTGTGCTGCTGCGGTATTTGCTGTTGCTGTTGTTGTCGCTGCTGCTGATGATGCTGATGCTGAGTTGACACCCTGTTAGTAGGAGGTGAATGTTCAGGTTGGTGAGAACCTGGTATAGTTGTCTGCTGAGCCTGAGAGTTGGCGCTTGCATCCCAATCCAAAGAAGGCCCACTTTGAGAATCAAGAAATTGAGCCCACAGATTATGATCCGCGGAGAGTTCGTTTCCAAGCTCATTACCCAAATTTTGAGCAGCGGAGTCAAGATCTAGAGTAGACGAAGCCAGCCGCTCCAAATCATGTTCAAAATTAGAATCATCTTGAGAATGATGTTGTAGCTGCTGCGGCTGCGACTGAGACTGCTGAGGTACGGAATTAGCGTATTGCTGCTGTCCATAGGACGGATCTTGGAACATTCCCTGTTGTCCATAATAACGAGAGTAGGCATAATTGCTATCATTGGCGTCTGTCGGCTGCTGAGACTGATACTGCTGCTGCTGGATGGAACCGGTGTTGCTCTGCTGAGGATTCCCATCTGCCGAATACAACGGTCCATAGCCCGGCTGCTGACCAGAAGCCATATCTCCAAAAGCCAAAACAGAGTGTTTTTGCCACGGCGTCCAAATGGCTCGAAAGCTGGCAAAAAAAAGTCAGTCTTGTTTACATTTCACCACAGATAGCACCAAAAAGGCTAACACGAGATCAGAGCTCGTACAATTTCACCCAAACTCACCGGGTTTGCTGACAATTCTACAATTTACCAAACACAATTGCAAATACACTGCATAATTCACAACAAAACAGAACCCAGAAACCGGTCAAATCGCATCTTTCTGCGGCCGTCCTTTTCGGTCCTTTCGTCGTATCGCGCGCGCCAGCACCAACTCTCGTTTAATTTCAACCTTTTGAGCCGTCCGTGAGCCCTGACCCTCGATTTGCCGCTTGGCCTTCTGGAACACAAGGATGCGGATTAGGGTTGCGCTTTTCTGCTATCTTCAAAAAGTTGGGTGATAACACTTGAAATACTACTCAATTTAGATAATTAGTATCTACAAAACATATCAACAAATGCGCTTTACATCAATCTTTTTTGTTTCAGTTTTTGCTGCTGCTGTTTCAGCTCAGCTTCTTGCCGCTGATTTCTATCTTCCCGCGTCAAATCCCGAAGCGCTCAAGCCTTTCTACGCAAAGTCGTCTCCTCTCGAAGCAAAGGCTCAGGCCGCGCGCGCTGAGCGAGTTCTTGATCAAAAGCAGGAAATGTTGCGACAAAAGCAGCGTGTTCTTTACGGTGAAGTGGAAGACTCAGATGAAGATGTCCAGGCTGAAGGCCACGGTGTGCAGCTGCTGATGACCGATGCGATGGGCGTCAACCGCGAGATCAGTATCTTCGCTGGTCTCACGCGCCAGGTCGAAGATCTCATGTACCGCTTGCAAGATCCTGCTTTAGACACTTTGGTTCTTGCACCAACAAATGCTGTCATGCAGGCTTTGCCGCGTAAACCTTGGGAAGATGCGCCTGATGCTGAACCTATTTCCCCCAATGCTGGTCCTCACGGAGAAGAGCGACGAGCATTAGCGAATATTGAGCGATTTGTGCTCAGCCATGTTGTGTACGGATACGGCTTTCAACAGCCTGGTCAGAAATCTAAATGCGGAAGCGGTGTTGACTTATGGTACGAGAAGGCTGGAGACAAAGTTCAAGTCCACGGCCAAAACAAAGTTGCCAATGTCGTCAAGATGGAGAAAGTTGGAAATGGACAGGTTTGGAGCATTGACGGTGTTTTATTCTAATTTAAATACAATTAACAAATGGCAAATTCGTCATACTGGATTAATAGGAGTGGGATTATCGTTTTTTGTGGTTGGTAAAGGGGTCTCGGTCATCGGTTGTTTTCGTTTTCGTTCTTTTAGTAAATGATGATGCTCTTTGTATTTGAATAATATAAGTTCCCTGAATTATAAAACGCCATTAAATGTCAAAAATATTCTCATAACTCATCTTCGTCCTCCAATCTAATACCACCCTCATCAACCCTCTGTCGCGCCATAAATGCCACCGATGCTCCCACGGCAAGAACAAATGCCGCGTATGCTTGTAATCCGCCATATCCACCGCCCTCAGTTCTTCCTACAATCTCTCCTGCAATAGGCAGCGACACAAGAGATCCAAAAGCCATAACAGCACTCAAAGCTCCAACACGCGAGCCAATTTCCTCAAGAGGTGAAATCCGAGCAATAATCGACGGGTATAATGCTAAAATACTACCACTGCTTGCTCCGTACATCGCTGCCGTGACCAAAATAGCAACCTCACGTGTGCAAAGATACCACACAGGAAAGCATGAGAATGCAGCACAGCTGGCAACACCAATTAAAGTTCCAAATTGCCATTTTTTAGAATGCGCTCTGAGATCAGCAATTAAACCTGAGCAAATTCGACCAAAAAATGCGCCTGCGTTCATTGCTGTAACAACATAGATTGCATGATCTAGCGAAATACCAAGTGAAAGAGCATGCGACGCCATAAATGCATATGGAACGAAAATTCCCAAGTAAATGATTGTCATAGAGAGCGTAAAAAATGCAAATACTGGTTCATGCAGGAACGGTCGAATGAAATTTTTATGAAAATCAAAGCCTCGAACAACTTTTCGAGATGTCAGTCGAAGAGACGTGGTTGGAATGGTAATTGCAGCAACACAGAACTCAATAATTGCTAAGTAAACAACAGCCTGTTTGTATGTACTTCTTGTAACCACATAATCAAAAATTGAGGACATTGTGACTCCACCAATGGCTGATCCAGAAGTAGCTACGCCAAAAGCAATGCCTCGTCTCTTGACAAACCAACTTGACATACTGGTCGTAGTAGCATAAAACAACATAGCTCCACCAAAAGGTGTAATTAGACTTTGAGAAATGAATAATTGCGTCCATGTTGTACCAAATGCGCTGAGAAGCACACCAAATGGTAGTAAT
This sequence comes from Myxozyma neglecta, assembly GCA_030570675.1. NCBI lineage: Eukaryota > Fungi > Ascomycota > Lipomycetes > Lipomycetales > Lipomycetaceae > Myxozyma > Myxozyma neglecta. Next base: position 4,717 of record JAJLWK010000431.1, on the reverse strand, counting down.
ATAGTTCCAGTGATTGTAAGAATCTTAGGACCAAACAGATCACACGCACGACCACATAGTATACCAGAAAGTGAAAAGATAAATGACTGTCCTGACCCAATCCATGATATACTAGCGGGAGACAAATCTTCCAGCTGATGAGTCTTATAGTACGTCAAAAAGACACCAACAATATTTAAATAGCCAAATGCACAGTATTGAGCAGCAAGTCCCCCAACAACAGCCAACCAAGCTAAATCATCTCATTAGACATTCAACCACTCAATCAAAGCAATTAGATACATACGCCGTAATCCTTCATCAGGTCGAGGTTCGTCACTAACAACTTGGGCTTCACCAACCGCAAGATCCACTTCCTCCTCAACAATTGGGAGTTTCCCTTTTAGAAACTCATCTACAAACCGTCTATACGATCCCGGCGTTGTAACAGGCAAGATCACATCATCTTCCTCTTCCGAATTCCAGCCAGACATTGTTTTTAGTAGTTCTTGTTTCAGCAGCACTATTAGAAAATGCCGTTTATGTGGGTCGTCGGCAATTAGTATATCTTCCCAATCGTGTAACCACAGCGGTATACGCACGGGCCTTATCTTTTACAGTGATAGCTTTAAGCTTGGACAATTCTTAAGAGCGCCGGCGGCCGCCGCGTCATCTTTATTAATCTGTAAATGGAATCAGTTTCCATGTTTGATTACGTCTACAAACGCACATTGCAAAATATTGAGAGACAGGCAATAGTTTTATTAATGTAGACAGGCATCAATTAGTTAGATTAATTAGATTTGGGCTGGAGGCGTAAACCGTCAGTGTGGCAAAGTAAGGAACTCACAGCGAGAGCCAAAAGCCGTGTCTTACTAAGTCCTATCAACGACTCAAGCAACAGATAAAAGCTTTCATTAACTCTTGATGCGACGCATTGATCTCTCGAGAAGTCGATACGTGCGCGCATTCATCCGATCTTGCCGACCATACATCAAGTCATTATAACGTAAATACTACAAATACGACTTAGGGAACCAACAAACGAATTACATTCGCCTTCTAGAAACTGGAATGAAATGTTAGTAAAGTTGTTCGTTGCTATTCAGTATGAACGTTCAGAATCAGAGATCAAAATGGAGCAGAGGACTATAGATCTTGCAGACTCAATAGTGTTAAGAGAAACAATTCGCTTTGTTAAGCTGTGTCTCAAATGGATCATCTACATTAGTATTTGAATAGGATTTAGATACAAATTTTTCATCAGAGTCACTGAACCTCCACTGACACAGGTCTAACCTCGTTTAACAGCGAAAACCTCAATTGACCGCGTCTCTGTTTTCAAGGCGTGCCCTAAGCCTAGTTGCGTCAACACTGAATAGCAAACTATCTGTCAATCTGATTTTGGCCATAGAAGTTAAGTCCGCAATCCTGATGAAAGAATTTGAACAGCTCATTTTTTATTACAATTTTATGGTTGTTTAATAAAATGGATGACATAACAACTGATGAAATACGACGAGGAATCGGTACTTATGCGCATTTTATGTATTAGCGTACAGGTGTATGTATCACAACTTCAGAATTTATCCTTTTATATTTTTAAAGAAGTAAATACCACTACTTGCTGTATGGTTTTTCTGTGGCTCATGTAGCTAGCTATTCTAATATTTTGAGTTACCGTGTACTGCTGACCTGCTTATACCCATAATGCTAAAGATGTCATTACTGTCTTCATCAGCAGTAGAACGGCCCGGTCTGTTCACATTGAACGCGCGTCCGCCTTCTCCAGTGTTTTAGCTTGATAGAGATTAATTTTTTAAGAGGATTAACTGTGATTCGTTGTCGTTGATACAGATGAAATTAATTTTATGCACATATTTTTTCCTTGTAGATGTATTTATTTAAAAGTCCTTGTTTTTTGACAAGTTTGAGATATTCTAGAAGGTAATAGCCATAACTATCCAGTAAGCGTGAACTTTACAAATTGGGAAAAGTTAGAACGCTACATTATTTATCATGATTGTAAGGAATTTTAATGAATTTTCCCTCTTGAAATGGCTCAAAGTTAACATTCATCTTATTTAAAGCAGAAAGATTCACAGAAGACGGCATACGGTATTTCAATTCAAGGGTTTCATTCTGTAATTCCATATATTTATCCAGCTTTTTGGCTGACAATCTGTCACTGCCTCCTGTACCTGATCCAAACGAAGCCGAAAAAAACAAGCTTTTTATGTCATAGCTGCAACGTTTTTCTAGAATGGAAAGTAAGTAGTCTCGCGATTGAGACACACAATCCAATCTAACATCTTTTGTAATATTCTTTTTGGCTGTAGCTCTCTAAGACTATATTCTATTTTTTAGATTTACAGCTTTTTGCAGCCTTTCTTTTGAAGGCGGTGTCACAGAAGACATGCTTGTAGACAAACAAGCACGAGCCGCAGTCAGCGAACTCTAAAGTTTTCGCTTAACTTCAAAATGTCTCCTGATTTTAAGCGCACCACTCGTATGCCGTCGAAAAATCAGCATAAAGACCCTTGACAGGCATGCTTTATATTCATTCACGTTTTCTAAGTAAGGCACCAAAAAGTGATTTTTACATTTGATTTTGTCCAAATCGAAACAATTTCTATGTAGTATGGAGACAGTTAAAATTCCAGATGACGTATACGAGCGTGTACAATTTGCAACGCGTGATGCATATTACATTCGAGAAAGGATTTGAGAACATAGATGATTTGCAGAATTTTCTCGGATATACTCGAACATGGGCAACGTCTTTGCTATTGCACCCTTCCTCTGAAGATGAAGTCATGTTCCCATTTTTGATATGCAATAAACTCTCAGAGAGAACATTAGCTATGGAGAATGATACATCGATTTTTGATGCCGAAGAGATCACTCAAATTTTTTTTTTTTAATGGAACATAAAAATGTGATTTTTCAGAATTTATATGAAGAAGTTGAGGATTTAAATCCAGAAAGTGTAAAAGTATTCACGAAAGACGAGATACAAGATATGCAGAACCGTCTCCACAAATATACAAGAGCACATTCTGACCCTTCAATAACTCTTGTTTACATGAGATGCCATACTCCGCCAGAATACAAGGGAGTTCCGCCTTTCCCATGGATCATGAGATCGTTTTTGATCCCATGGATGTTTGCGCCCCAAGCACAGCGGATACTGGAAATATGCGCCATATTCAGTTTAATAGTTGATGACATTTGATTTTGAGATTTAATTTCAAGTACTGAGTAGAAAACATAATGACTAGTGACAAATAAACAATCTACAACTCCTCCTCCAGTAATGCATGCTGAGTATACCCCATTTTCTGTACAAATATTTTGCAACTTTCCAATAAACGCTTTTTAGTGTCGGTCTTCACCACCTTGTCTGGCCAACCACCGTGCATGATTTCAAACTTGAACGGCTTTACTGTTTTCCAAATGTGAAGCACTGCATCTGGATCAAGAGGAATCTTTTTGATAGTGGGTTAGTAAACATATGATCATCTATACACGGTACATAGAGCACTCTCTTACCATATTCGGATAACTCCACATAAACGTATATGTGATAGTCCCCGGCAATCGATCACGCTCGCCAATTCCACTCAAGGAAATGCCGATTGAATCCGCTACCAACAAGTATTTTTCTTTCCAAGCACAGACAGCACTTCCAGGGAAATGACCGTTAACACGAATGACTGATAATCCATCAGATGGGCCCTTTCCCTCAATAATATCTTCTTCATAAAATACTTGATCATCAGGACTAGATCGCATCACCCATTCCTTATCATATGAGGAGATGTAAACTCTGCAGTTAAACGCACGAGCCCATTCAACATGGCTAGAGTAAAAGTGAGGATGAGAAATATAAATTGCTGAGATTCCTCCTAGTTTCTTTATTTGTTCCACAGTGTCATCATCGATATAAGATATACAATCCCACATGACGTTAGCTTTTCCTCCATCTCTAATCATTAAAATCGCTCGTTGTCCAATGGCTACAGTAGGCGTAGTATAAATAGAGTATAAATTGGGATCATTCGAATACTTATCAACTTCAATCACATTATGATAACTTTCGGATCGTTGAAGTTCACCTAATGTGGTCCATGACTGTCCTGCCGGTGGTACCCACTGCCGGGGATCATCGCAGACTGGACAGGTCTTTGGTGGTGAAGTTGAACCAAACTGAGCACCGCAGGTGTTACAAATGGGAAGATCCAACGAGTAGGCGCCCATGTTGAATATTTTAAAAACGCTGAGTATTTTTCGATCCTCGAAAGTTTGCTACCTAAATATTCCTGTGGTAAGCGATGATCTAGTTTATCGCATTTGTGTCTGTGCGTACTAGTTATCATAAAGTTTATTTAATTGAATATACCGGAGGCCATGACGTCAGTCTTAAGGTCATCCCCAGATTATCAAAATTCAAATGGTTTATTTTCTCAAGATCAAAAGACGATGACTACATAGTACTAAATTAGTGAACCTTTATTACTACGTCAGCTGTAGAACAACAGACCCCTACCTACCAAGTATTATTCTGTATCTCAAAATGCAAACTCATTACCGCTCCTTTCGTTACTCAATCAAACGCCCAAACCCAATTGTAGACAAATCCTACCTCAAAAAATTCGAGTGACCTACATAGCGCTCTAAAATATCAAATGACACTGTCAATCTTCGTTGAAAAATAAGACCAGCTTCTGAAAAAAAA
>JAJLWK010000430.1:0-12875 GCA_030570675.1 Myxozyma neglecta | reverse complement strand
TTAATTTTTGATAAGGCACTTTTTTCTCTAGCCAGAGTTTAGCGCTTGTTACAATTAAAAAAACAATAGAGAGCTGATTTAATTTATTGTCAGAATCATGCAACTAAACTTGCTTTTACCATCATAGTAACTGTTTAAACCTCAGTTTCTACTGAGTGAAATTATAATTTCTCTAAATAACGTTAAAATGGAAAACAGATTCTATAAATATATGTATTTTATTCATACAATGAGAATAATCTGAAGGGCATAATTATTGTACATATGAATATGCCGATTTACCAAATGATTGGCTACCATCGATTTATTCGCCAAGCGAGTAGACTTCGGACCTCGATATTCAACCGCCCGTGCCCCACGCTGCAGTTCGAAATCGGTCTTCACTCTTAAGATGGGTTTCGGTTTGACAGGAGGTAGAGTAATGCTGTTGTTTTGCGGTAATTGGACAGTATCTGAATCATTACTTCCCATATCAAATTGGTAACGGCGTTTCAATGCATCAATGGCTTTCGCAAGTTCTGCCTTTGCGACTAGACTGGCCTTCTTCCCCTTGACCCCCAAGGCTTACCAATTGTCGTGGAAGGAGTCTTGCATACAGTCCCTAGCTTTTTGAGTGGCCCATACGTGACAAGCACAGCTTTCACGATTGTGGCATCATCGCACAAATCGACATTGGAGAGCAGTTTCATTACCATTACAGGACCGTGGTCAGATTCGATCTCATCGTTGTTGGCAGATAATGCAACCTCTTTCAAATCTAATAACTCGTCGAGATTAGTGGCTATAGAAGAAACGAAAGACTGTAAATAGGAAGGTGTAACTGGCGAGTTTGGCGTAGACGGGGTGGACGGGCAAAAATCTGAGTGAATTACAGACACGGGAGTAGACGACACGAAGGCTAAGCCCTTTGATGTAATTCTTGATGTACATCTTTGGGAGAGCTCATCCTCCCTAAGATTTATAGTACTTAATAAATATATGTTTTTGATCGATAATCTTTTTAGTATATTTACAAACCAGACTTTATAATAAAAAACTTTTCCCGCTTTGACCATCACTTCACCAGCTCTCATTGGCCAGCTAACTTTCCCATTCAATTGACTACATGATATCTCAACACCCTTGGTATTAACAGAAACATCAACAGATAAATCAGTGAGTGACAGAGTAGAAACAAAAACAGGTTTCTCAAAGATAGAGACAGAGAGCAGGACAGAAGCAGAAACATAAGGCACCTCGGAAGAGACTGACTTATCCGTGGTATTCATCAATTCATCAGCACAAACTAGGTCCATGGCGTTGCTGAGCGGGAATAATTCGGCCGGAGCAGGATAGAGCGGGAACAAATTGCGCAAGCGCAAAGGTGAAACAAGTTCAACGATGTGGATTTCAGGAGGATCGAGAGGATTGCCGGTCGCAGTCAGACCAGGCCGGTAGAGAACAAGATCTTGACCGATGCAAGTTCCTCTGAGTGTATCTTCAGGCACAGGATCTAGATCGTCCACGACGGTTCAGGTAGAGCAACCTGGATTATACTCCTCACGTCTCAAAGTATCAGACTCGGTATTAGGCACAAAGGTTGAACTGAGATTCATAAACTGCTGCGTAGCCCAGACTGGACGCCCACGCTGACGCCCCATGCGACAAATGCCAAAACCGGTTCCCAGGACAGGGTTTTCAAGGCTCTTGACGACTTCCACCGGACGAGCAGTTAAACAAACGCTGATTAACGGCTTGGTAATAGGCCAGAAGGTGCGGTGGACTGAATAGCAGACTTTTGTATCCGAGACTTTGCCCGCCTCAAGTTCGGCCTTGAACCCGGGGTTCGTATTCAGACATTGTTGTATAATGCTTTTTGACGGTTTTTTAGAGGCTTTAAGAAGACTAAAGATTTCACAGAGACTCGGCGCTGTGAATAGGGTATTGGTTGTTGGAGGAAGGAAAGAGAGATATATTCCTTACCCCGGACTTTTATGAAAGCCGGATTCACAATCAACAGAACCAATTCCTTCAACCCGTAGAGTACCGCCCAAGCCAGTAAAGCTGCTCATCGGAGACTGAGGCGAAAACTGGTGAATAGAGAGTGATCGCCAACGCCGTGATGAGATGCGCCGCTATCGAAAATAAACTGAAAGGGCGAAGCCCGGACCGCATGATCCAGCTGGCCGAGGAAAGTCGAGGCAAAGTAGGTTTTCGGTTGCGAGGAAAATGAGGGTGTTGACGAGGGAAGGCCTTGTTTCTGTTGATGAGCCACAATGTATAACATTATGTACAGATAGTTTTACAATACAAGAAGTAGTATTATTTATGGATATCTTAAGATTAAAATTAGATATATGGTCAAATGAGTTTATGGGGTAACCAAAAGTTAAAATGTGCCCTAAATGTTATAATAATAAACGAGAATAAAACTTCACTAGAGAAAAAACCATTACGAAAACGTTCAAATAAAAGGGTAAGACCACATAAATTTGAAATATTACAAATAATATATGGTTCATTATCCAGCAACGAGCAGTACGATGACCAGTTAGACTACAAGAGTCACGGGGGGTAGTCGTATCTGGAGAAGGGCGAGGTTTTGAGGCAGCCATAGAAGACGAAGAGGATGCAGAAGAAGAAGAAAGGCCAACCGAATGCCGCCAAGCAATAGGGTCCAAAAGGAGACACACGCAACATTTACTGAGAGGCGGAGGACGGAGCAGAAGGACTACTGGGTGACGGAGCATCTCCGGATAAGAATGCACTTGACATTGACTGAGAGGGAGTCAGGGCAGAAGCCAAGTCTGCTTGGACCATGCAAGCAATTTTGGTGATGGAGATAAGGGTAAGATGGTCTCCAGCGGCCCGAGAGGCAGTAACCTGGCGAACAACTTCCTTGCGAAGGGGTCCAGGAGTGGTGATACGTGCAAGAAGCATAAGGCAAAGGATTCCATCAGACTCATAGTGAGAGAAGACTGTATGGTAGAGAAGTGAAGCCCATCGTTGGTGTCTCTGGAGTTCCATGTAGGGAAACTGATCCGCAAAAATATTAACCAACGCCGCAATAGATAAATCCCCATATGTTTCCAAAAGAGTTTGATACAGCTCATAGCTGCTGCGAGTGAAAGAGATGGATAAAGGATCATCGCCAGTTGCACAGTTAAGCGAATAGCCTCAAATGTTTTGGAATCAATGAGATGGAGTAAAGCAGCAAACGGCGGTGTGTCTGCCATATCTTCATCAAAATCAGTGATGTGGTTGATAATTCAAGGTTGCCCCATAGTCACATAATTGGAGAATTGAGGGTGAATCGTTGACAAGAAAGCCAAAAGAGAAGAATTCCATAAGAAATAAGATGAATTATCCTTGACTGCTTCTACGTTTGATGAAGCTTGCTGCAGTCAGGCCTCCATGCCCATAACCTGTTGTACTTGGATTCGTGATGCAGCCCATCATCAGTTCACTGACGATGATTTCCTCTCTACCCACCTATCTCTTGTCTCTGCTCAGAGCACTCTCATCTCCCTCGAGATTTATTCTGCCACTGCCTGGTCAGCGCACTGGCAAGTACTTATGATTTTGTGATGCTGGAACCTACAGCTTGCTGAGACTGCTCACTTGGTTGCTTTACATAAGATCCTAACAGCTCATCATCTCACTGCATCTTGGCTTATATCTCATAATAATGGCCATCTTTCAGACCCCACATCATGTCATCCTGTGCTCTTTGCTGTTTAGAGGAGGACACCATTGAGCACTGATTTTGGGAATGCAGACTTATATATTATCACTGGCAAAGATTAGGATAGAGAAGGTCATCAGAGGTCCACTTTTTGACCTACCATGCACTAAACGACACTCTTACATTATCCACAAGATCCAATGCCTTCACCTAACAGTTCAAAGAGGTAGCTTGCAATCAGAGAAGGCAATTCAACAAATCTCGAGCTTTTTCAACCTACTTTCGACTAAATCTAGTAGACGATAGACAACAAGGGGTACGCAGGAAGGATAATTTGAGACTTTGATTCTGAATATGCTATAATCATGTAAAGACATGGCAGGCTTTGATTTTATTTGCATTTGGATTCTATAATTTGTTGATTTTACATTTACATATTCAGTTCATTTGCTCAATTTTTCCAGTGTCCTCTGTTTTTATTTCTTCATACTTCTCTCTTTTTGTTTCAGAATTGCTTAGTATTTATGGGGGTTCATCATTATTTTTTGTACTCTGCAGATGTATGTTGTTTTCTTTACTTGCTTTAGTTAGTTTTTCTTTGAGAATAGTTGTTGATTAGGGTTGGCGTCTAGCCTAATACATGGCTGTTTAGGATAAAAAAAAAGTGAACGAGAAGCGGACTCTAAAGAACAGAGGTTTGTTCTGTAGAAAGAATAACAACAATAAGAAGAACAACAGAGAAATATTGATTGTACAATTGGTTTATTAGCTATTATTGTATTGAGAAATATATATTTGATTTGTTATTCAATTATTCATTGAAGTCACCTCTAGTGAGGCAGCTCGGAGATTTTCTGCGGCAGCATCAAGTTGGTCTTGGATGTTGCTCATGTTGAAAGGTTGTATTATTGATTGAGTCTTCTCTAATTTTCCTGTCCCTCTACCAGGATATATCACCCTTTTCCTATGCTCTACAGACCCAGTTTTGTTACACCTTGCCGGAAATGCTGACTCCGGTGCTCCGGTGGTCCGTAGATCTACTCGGGGCTTATTTAGGAGATTGACCTTCCTATTACCCTTTTGGGTAACTTCATGCCTGATCTCCCCAAGAAGAGTAACTCTGAAACCTACTCTGTTCCCCGGTCTACTCTCTTGATCAAATTGAGTTGCTAGATAGAATCATGCAAAAAGCTGTTTCTGCCTTCTCACATTTAAAAAAAGACAAATCTACTAGTTTTTTTGTTTCATTTTTAGTAAATTCTGTATGTATCTTCTCAGTGTCAGGACTGAGGGATAATGTTTAAAAATAGTAATATAGCTTGATAAATCAAAATGTGCGCAAAATGTTCCGCAACAGCAAGTAGAGGATAAAAATAACATATGAAGATTTATTTTCCTACAATCAGTAGATTATATCATCTGAGCGTAGAGGGATTATTGCAATTGGAGTCAAGTTGTATAATTATAATGCAATTGAAGTTATGTTGTATAGCTATAATGTACTAGAAGCAAAACTCAAACCATTTTCTCATTATTTTTTTGACGGACCCACAACCAGCTTAAATCCCCCAACGGAACTAAGAAAGGAAACCCAACAATACTGAACATCAACGACGTGAATATGTAAACTCCAGTAAGACCGGTTGCAAATAATAAAGCTCCACCGCCTATGACAGCGTTGTTGGCGGCAGTAGTGTTCCCATTGGCCATCAGAAAGTAAGCTGAAGTCAAAGCTATGAATGCGCCTTCTAAAACTATAAATAAAAACACAAATGCTATATTTGTTTTCAGCGAACATATCAGCATTATTAAGACAATAATTGTCCATAACAATAAATAAAAAGCATAGGAAGCAGCGAAACCCAATGAAGCTTTCCCTTCAATCATATCAGTGCCGCTCGATGAATAGGCTCCCATAGCATTAAATGCCGGAATCAAAGTAGCACCAAACGCAAACCAGAAACCAGAGAATGCACCAAAAACAACAAATGTAAAACTGTTGCCTAGTATAAACTCAAAAATTGCGGCAAAAGCGATCATGAGTCCACCCAGAAAAATGTAAGCTCCTGTTTGAGCTGCTCCGTTTTCACCTGCACCTCGCCATCCCATCAGATCCATCGAAAGAGGTGTAACACAAAGAGTGAAGCTTAAAATACCAAGAGGTGTTGGATTTGCAAAAGTTTGCCGCAAGGAACCTTTAACTTCTGTTTTTGGTGAGAGATAAAGCTGCTCAAATAGTTCCGCAGGAATTGTCACAGTGTGGGAAGTACGCACGCGATGCAGTAAATCTTCCGACGCAGACATTGTAGGAGCCAAAACAGAATGATCACTCATTATGGAGTCAAGTGTATGTTTGTAATGTATTAAAGCAACAAACTAGTATTAAGCAGCAGGCAGTATTTTATAGGTATTATTAAATGTGATACAGACATTTGACAGCGGGGGTATGCTGTCAAGCATATCGGTATATGAAGTGGAGTCGCCGATCTAAGCAAGCAAGTTTGGAGAAGCAAAGAGCTGCCAACTACATCCATTTTCCCGAAGGTACAGAGTTCGGCGACAGGGGAAGTTGTACCAAATGCATAGCGCGTCGGAGCTTTTTAAGGCTTCCTCTTCGGCAATAAAATATACGCAGTAGTAACCAAGGCAGTTAGAGCGGTCATCTGACATGCAAGATTGAAAGGCGAACTTTGCTTTAACCGATGGCGATCATGATGCGGGGTAGCAAATCTAGAAAAAATTGAGGGGAACAAGGCCAAGAAGGTTCGCATTAGCATTAGCTTTATTATTTATTATTTATTATTTATTTGTATTAACAAGTGGACGCATTATTATTTTACAAAATATGGAGTGCTACTTCTGTAATCCGTTTACATCATGAAAGAAGCCTAGGAAACAAGCGACTTTGTCTAAGCCACAGCCAAGTCGGCTGAAAACCACATTTTATAGCCTCGTTTCCATTCGGCTCAGTTAGAAACATGCAAATGTCTCAATATGCTGAAAAAAACCCTTCGAAAACTATATCGGAGTACTAGCGTACCAAAAAAAATATATCTTAACAAGCAGTTTCTTGATGGAAATTGTTTTATTCACTGTCTAAATTCTGCTGTTGAGCACAGCAGTTTTATTCTCAATTGTGGTTTGCTACATTTACCTTCAGGGTTATAGAATGTGTTTCATTTAAATCAATACAGTTAAAAACAATAAAAATCAAATTTCAGTAGTTAAGTGTAGACAAATCTTAATAAATTGCTGCAAAGTTAGTGACATACTTAATAGGTTCAAGCTCTGACCAACTTGAATCCTTTCCAGTCATTCTGCTCAGATTCATCGAGAAGGCCTTTATAAGACGGAATACCTCGCAAGTAGTTGAGCATCTCAATGGGCTTCCCCGGGATGTTGGCTCCCATATACCAAGATTTGGCAAGTGGGAACAAGGAAGTTTGAGCAAATTCGTTAATATCTTTAGCATATACTGCTTCTGCCTTTGCATCTGCATCAAATGCCTGAATATCGTGCTCGCGAGCATAGTTGATAATGGAAACAATAAAGTCTGTCTGAACTTCGATGCAGCTTGGTCCGTTAGAGAAGGCAGTAGGGGCTTGGGGGCCGTAGGTATAAAACAGATTCGGAAATCCGCTCACTGAAAGTCCAAGATAAGTTGATGTGCCATTTGCCCACTTATCAACCAGCTTTACTCCATTGACTCCTCGTACATTTATCATCTTAAATGATCCTGTAACGGCATCAAACCCAGTAGCAAGGATTAGTAAATCAAACTCAAAGTCATGCTTCGTAGTTTTCAAGCCCTTTTCCGTAAATTCCAACAAAGGCTCATCATTGATATCAACAACATGAACATTAGGCTTATTAAATTGCTCAAAATAGTTTTGTTCCAAGGATGGTCGTTTAGTACCAAAGGGATGCGGTGCAACTTTAGGGGCAAGAATCTCCGCGGTTTTTGCATCGTTGATACGTTCATGTGCTTTCCGACGCCAAAAATTATAAGCCTCCTGATTGGCCTCCTTATTGAAAAAAATATCGCGATACGTTGCAACCCAGAACGAAAATCCACCAGTCTGGTATAGCATTTCATAAAACTTTTCACGCTCTTCGGGAGTATCCTCAAAAGTGTCCTTCGGAATAAAATCAAAATTGAATCCAGCAAAAGTTTCGGAGCGGTGCTTGAAAAATTCAGGATAGTTTGATCTATCTCTTTGAGCCTCCAGCACATCAAACCTGCGTTGATGCATAGGTAAAACCAAATTAGGAGTACGTTGAAAAACGTAAAGTTCTTCAGCAACTTCACCCGCCTCTTGAACAATTTGAACTCCAGTGGATCCAGTTCCTATCAAAGCAACTCTGCGACCCTTCAGGTCAACACCAGTCTCGGGCCACTCACTAGAGTGATGCACTTCGCCTTTAAACTTGGTAAGACCCTTGAAATCCGGAGTGAAATTCTTAGATGCAAAACCAATGCAAGCCAAAACAAATTGAGCTTTTGCACGCTTGCCATCGCTAGCACGTACGTCCCATGTTTGAGAGGTCTCATCCCAAAGTAGATCGGTGACACAGGTATTAAAATCGGTATCTTTAGATATATTTAGCACTTTGTCCACATGTTGGAAGTACTTTCGTAATTCTTGCCAGTCCGGAAAACGCTCAGACCACGTCCAAGTATTGTATACTTCTGGTATAGGAAGCTCATATACCGGAATCTCCGAATCAACTCGTGCCCCCGGATAGCAATTCCAATACCAAGTTCCGCCAATTGCAGGTGCTTTCTCGAAAATATGAGCATTAAATCCCAATTTTCGAAGTTTGTAAAGAAAGTTGCAGCCGGAAAATCCAGCACCAAGAATCAAAACATCATAGTAAGGGACTTCAGACATCTTTTTAGTGAGTCAGTTGTTTAGATAAATGATTCTTGCGAAGTTCGAAAAACCAATGCTTTTATAAAATTCACGGTACTCATCTATTCTTGACAAGTTTACGGACTAGCGGCAGAGCGATCGGGAGGTGTGATTCTCCAAAACTAACATATTTTCTTTTTCCGGTCGTTACAAAAATACTATCTTTCTGTCTAGCGCGTAGAATTAGAAGGGAGTTTGCGGACTCTCAGGAACCAAAAATGCGGGGTAGTATGACGTCTATGCGGCTCATCGGACTTTGAATCGGGCTCCTAAAAGTAACGAGAATACTTCTTTTCACCAACACCAAATCCCCGCTATGTGATTTATTGAAATTTGATTGAAAACTAAACTGATTATATCCGAACCGCCGAACATTTACTTCCGGGCTGGCGGAGTAAACTTCAATTAGAAGCCCCGCACCCATCAGATAAAAAGATAGCCTGCCGCCATTCAGCTAGCCCAAAGTTGTGCCTTTTGACAATTAGTACAATGGTTACCTCTCACGCAGCAGAAGATATTGGTCTTGCCCCAGAATGGATGAAAGTATGAAGCAAAACACAAAATTGCAATTTCTCACTTCACTAACAAAGCAACTAGTGGGAAGATTCTGTAGGAGCACGCCCGCTTCTTTCAGGCGATGTTTTCAACATGCGTGAGCAAATGAAAGGTCTCGGCGAGCTTCTTGAATCACAATGGGCACAGTTTCACAAAGTGGACGGCGTTTCAACCATAAACTTGAAAACGCCGTGTGATCTTGATATTAGAGTCTACATGCCTGATGACTCTAAAAATGAACGAGTTCCCATCGGCGTGTACTTTCATTGCGGCGGATTCTGCATAGGCGGTATTGAGATCGAGGATAGTAAGTTATTTTATTCGCTGTCAAACATTGAGCTGAGATTGAATCGACAGACCTCGTGAGAAATTTGTGTAAACTTTCGCAAACTGTTCTCGTATCCACTCAGTATCGACACGCACCCGAGTATCTTGCTCCTACAGCTCTCGACGACTGTGTTCGTGTGACAAAATGGGCTGCCGCCAATGCAGAAACTTGGGGCGGTGATGCCTCCAAATTGTTCACAATTGGTGCATCTGCTGGTGCTGCCCTATCTATATCTGTACCTTTGCGTCTTCATGACGAAGGCCAAGGCAATCTAGTTAAAGGTATCGTCAGTCTTTCACCATGTACTATACACCCTGATCATATGGATCAATACAAAGCAATGCATAAATCATTTGACAACTCAGCCGACAGGTTACCGGTGATTGATGTGAACTCAATGCGCACCTTCTATTCCACGTATAATGCACCGTTGGACGACAAATACATTTTTCCAACTAATTATCCAGACCTGTCTGTGTTACCTCCTACACTTCTCGTTGCTGCAGAATTTGATCCGCTACATGATGACTCATTAATTCTGGAGAAAAAACTGAGATCCGCAGAAGTCGACGTCCGACTCAAAGACTATCGAAAGTTGCCTCACGTGTTCTGGTTGTTTCCTCTTCCGCAGAGCCTGGAATTTTTTGAAGATACCGCTCAAGCAATCAAGTCACTGTTTTGACAAAAAAAATGTTTTTATTTAGTAGTGCTGAACAGGTTTTTGCTGGTCTTTTGTTTTTAGTGAAGACAGTCTCAATGAAAAGATTTGCTATAGTAACACTAATGTACTGGAAGCATAGGCTATGAAGTTGAAACACCGACAAGAGAATGCAAGATTACAAAGCTCTGCTAAAAGTGCATGAATTCAGCTTCCGTTGTATTGCGGCTCAAAATAGTAATGAGCGTAGAACATTAGTGTGAATCACGTATTAATGACAGTTCTAAAAGAATCTGTTCTGTAGTACATAGTTTTTTTATCCTAAACAGCCATATATAAGGCTAACTAGACACCAAACTAAAAGAATTAATACCTTTTAAGCTTCAATCATAGTTTACTAAGAATTTTTTAATACTCTTTAAACGAGCCTCAATAAAAATAGAAAAGATAAGTAATATTCACTAGTATACAAATTGCTGACGATTCGCATAAATAAAGCAAAATCTAAGACAAAAATCTAAATCCGGTCGTTCCATCCAAGCCATCGATGACCTCGCCATCTGCTAATCTCTTGTTCAGCTTATTCAATTTGATTTTCAAAATGGTAGCGCAAGTGATACCAACTACAGCTGCGGCAATGCAAACTCCAAAACCAGCAAAAAACTGGGGCGAAGCATTCTCGTAAAAAATGTAAGGAACAAAGACGTTTGGAACATTTCCACCAATGTTCACACACGCAACAGCTGCTGCACGTTTGATAGGAGGGCGCGGAATTGAAGAAGCTAACCAGGCGTAACCGAGAGACCAGCAGTTGTATACCTGCAGCAATAACATCATCGCAACATATCGAGCAGCAGTTTGAGTAGTTGCTATACCAATGATGAATCCAACTAAAGAAAGAGCTGGTCCCCAAACAAAATGCCAGTAACGTTCTTGCTTAGCATCGGAATGATAAGAATTGACGACAGATGTAATAGCAACCAAAATCCATGGAGGTGCAGTAAGCAGATATGTCTCTTCGGTACCGAAGTTCAAAGATTTCACTATAGAGGGGAAAACAGTATTGATTCCTGCAGTAGTAGCAAAGCAGAACATCATACAGAAAAAGACAACAACTTTGCTGTCTTTAGCGGCAAGGAAGAATCCCTCCATTGCGTTGCGAAATTTGCTATTGACTTTCACATCATTAGCCTGAGATTCAGCTTCCACGGCAGCTGTATCATCATCGGCCTGACCAACGTCTTCAATCATTCGAATAACACCAAGAAGACGTTCTTCTTTTGATAACCACTTTGTGGTTGCAGGCAGTTCAGGGAGAATGAAAATAGCGATAATCGAGCAGAATACGGTGATAACGCCCTCAATCAAGAACAGCCAACGCCACGCTTCGAGACCTCGGAGGCCATCCATATCCCGCATGATACCGTAAGAAATCAATCCTGAAAAAGCACCTGAAAGCCACGAGCCGCACACAAAAATAGCAGATCGCTTTGCAATTTCATGTTTTGTATACCAGCAAGAAAGATAGAACATTACACCAGGATAGAAGACGGCCTCAGCGAATCCAATTAAAAATCTAACGGCAAAAAGTCCTCCAAATGAGTGAACTCCCGCAGTAGCTGCAGATAGCACACCCCAAATTCCCATTGCTAACGGCAAGTAAAGTGATGGTCTTCCCAGTTTCTCCAGGATCAAGTTGGAAGGAATTTGCATAAGAATATAACCGACAAACAAAATCGAGACACAACTCGTATAGTCAGTGTCGGATAGGTGTAAATCTTCACGTAAAGATCCAAGCTTTGCAGCTGCAATGTTATTACGATCAAGGTAGCTAAAGCTTTGTTAGAGACGGTAAAGAGTTTCTTAAAGAATAGACTCACTTCAGAATGTACATAATAACGACAACGGGTAGGATAGTCCAATCAATTTTACGTTTAAATTTTCTTTCAAGTTTCTCACGCTCTTCAGTACCTTTAGCCGGGATTGTCACACCGTCAAATTCGCTTGCCAAGTTGCCTAGCAATTGAATTGGGTCGTATTCAACATTCATTACTGAAGACTTTTCCGCCATTTGTCCAGCGCTATCTTTTTCGTGGAAAGTCATCGTGTGCTGACGGGTTTTGAGAACTGTAACACAGAGAGGATGATTTATAAAAGGGAGGACGGAAAGAGAGCAATTTATAACACAGTCTAGGGCAGGAAACTGGGGAAAGCTGGTCCGCGCACATGCAGCATGAAGGAGAGCCCCGCATTGTTACCCCGGACGCCCCACACAATTTCTGGCGGTTATCGAAGGCTTATATTTCGCTAGTAAACTTGGCAAAGCTTTTCTGGTTTGTTCAAACACTACTACAAAAAACTATATAAAATTTCTAAAAAATTACCACTGAGAATCGTCAATAAATTTACTCTAAAAAGTTATCAATTGAAGTACTATATTTCTTGAGTGGATACAGAGAAGGTCTGGCAACTAGTACTCCGCGTGATTCTACCAAAAATGCTATTTGAGCTCAATTTAAGGTTTTTTTTGGAGAGGACACGGAACGCTCTAACCGCGCTACGTTTTTTGTCTGCCAGACAACCAACTTAAGATACGTAGCCTTTTTTCAGTTTTAAATAGCAGTTCGTATTAACAGGTTATTTTTAAAGCATTTTAGTATTTATGTCATTCATAATTATAAAGTATTTAATGAGACAATTAGTCATTGTAAGAAGGAGAAAAATAATGAGAATAAGGTTTGGAACAGCTTGCTGTTT
>JAJLWK010000429.1:0-12922 GCA_030570675.1 Myxozyma neglecta | reverse complement strand
ATCTAAAACAGATACCATATCCTGCATGTAATCAGTAATGGGTAGCTCTGCACGACTAAGATGAGCTTGAAGAAGCAGAAACGCTTTGACATGTGGATCCCACATAACTTTCTTCAACAATTCGCCAGGAAATCGCAACTGCTTCGATAACTCAGCATTCACAAGATCTTCATTATGACGAACCGGAAGCAAATCGTATTCGCTTGCTTCAGCAAGTAGCTGTAAACAATCTTCAAATTCCATGTCTCGTTTTATTTTCTGCATTATGTTTCGCACAGTTTTATGTGAAATATAGTAATTACTACCAATCTGCAAAAACGGAGTTGCAGTAACAGTACCGTCTGCAAAAACCTTCACGCATCCTGAAGTTTCTAGTTCAGAAATCGCTTTATCAACTAATTCGATTAAATAATCGTTTAAATCTTCTTCTTCGACACCTTCCAATCCATAATATGAAGGATTCTTATGAACTCTTCGGAACAAATAGGTACAAGTGAGAAAGTTCAAAGCATCCTGTCGTGACTGTACAGCTGCACTAGCAATCTCTGCACCAAGATGATTGTCCAAATCTTTATGCAACGACGATTCAACAGGAAAGCCTGAGTGCAAAAAGCGCTTATAGAATGGTTTTTTCGATTCTTGAGTGAAAACAATAGCAACACCACTAGTATCAAAAGAAGGACGTCCTGCACGACCCATCATTTGCAAAATATCGGTTAGATCCATGTCTTTGTAAGCCTCAATCTTTCCGTCAAAGAATTGAGTGCCTTTAATGACTACCAAATGAGCAGGTAAATTGACACCCCATGCCAAAGTACTTGTCGCAATCAAAATTTGAATTTTGTTGCTTTCAAACAGTTCCTGTACAAGTCTTCTATCGCCATCTACCAATCCTGCATGATGTTGACCAATTCCAAATTGCAATGAAAGTTTCAGAGAATCATCTTTGATTCGCGATAAAACCATCGCTAATTCATCTTCATCCATAAGTAAAAATCGCTTAGGGTTCTCTTCCATTCCGCAAAAATTAATCAAATCAGCAGCTGTAAGTCGTGTTTGTCGACGGGAGGCGACAAAAATCAATGCCGGTTTTGTCGGTGAGTGACTTTTAATAGCCATGAAAGCCGGTTTATTCATACTAATTATTATTGTTAGCTACCATCATAGAAATCACGCAGTTACCAACCTTTTCATCAAAGGACAAAATCCAGTATTGTCTTGGAAACCATCAATATACATTTCTAAAGGCACCGGACGAATTGATTGGGGAAAATTAAAAAGTCCCTCTCGAACACCTAACCAGCCCGCCATATCGCCTGCATTGGCAACAGCAGTAGACATTCCCAATAATCTGACAGGTCGTTCAGTTTGCGATGACATATAACTCATTCTGCTAACGATCATTTCCAAAATGGGACCACGCTCACTGGCTAACAAATGGATTTCATCCATAATCACAAGAGAAACTTCTTGCACAAATTTTCTAGTTTTCCAGTTTCGACTTATACCATCAAACTTTTCGGGCGTGGTAATAATAATATCTGATTGTCGAATAACTCGCGCATCAGGAGCAGTATCTCCTGTAAGTTCGACAACCTTTCTGCCGGAGACTTCGAGTCGCTTGGACCAATCATCAACTCGTTCACGAACCAGTGCTTTCATTGGTGCAATATATACAACCTTTGATTTTGGATACGTTTTGAACGCCCACCTATCTTGATGTCAGTATAATAAGTTGATAAGCTAAAAGTACATACCACATCGCCAACTCTGCAGCAACAGTCTTTCCCGATCCTGTAGGCGCACCAAGAAGCACGTTTGAAGGCGTATTGTATAAACAGTGGAACACAGTTGTTTGCATAGGGTTGAAATAATTGAATTTTTGCTGATATATCGCTTCAATCACAGGATTGTGTAGCGCAGTAACGGGCAGCGGTCGTAGATTTAGCAACTTGGTTTGAATGCTTTCGTTTTGCGGTCGAATTAAATGTTGGAAAGACACAGCATTTACAGTACCGGGACCCGCCCATGTATTCGAGATTGCACGAACATAAATCTGCGAAGGTAGAGGATCCTCCAATGGAATGAAAAAGTCCAACTCATGGACTTCGTTGCGCTGCCTTTTAGACAGAATAAATTTCGAAGAGTGGAGGATCATTGCCTCCTCAGAGTCCTCAACCCAAATCCAAAATGTCTCGACGGTTCCATGCAATTGATCGTTCCATGCAAAATCGGGCGTGATGCTCAAATGAACGCGCAAGATGTTTCTTAAAATAGGAGATACCTCGCATTCAATTTCTAAAAATGGATAGTTTCGAACATATCGAGCAATAGTGCTTCCCAATCCTCTATTATGAACGAGCTCGCCCAATTCCGCAGCGTCCATTTCACGCAAGTCTTCAATCGGCACTGCTTTGTCTTCCAGCATATCAAGAATATTACGCGGAAGATTGAACTGCGCAAGTTCATGTTCGAAAGGCCACATTCGTTTATCAACAGCTTTGCAAATTGACAAAATAACAAGTGCAAGTCTTCCCCATCTCCGATTCATTGCAATAAGAAACAACGCGCGACTGATTCTAGCTGAATTTTGCGCCACATACGCCATATCTGAAACTAACGAAAATGCATCGACATTAGCTCGTGAGATATAAGCTTGAAGCAGAATATTAATCTTTCCATGTGAGGTATCGATGGTTCCGGCCACTTGACATGGCGCGTAGTTTTTATTCAATTTAGTAAGTTCGTCAGCTTCTTCTTCACGGAATTTCAATCCATCGAATTCACCACTTAGACTGAGCATTGCTAGTACATCGGCTTCGGTCGCAGCAGGTCGCATCATATTATTAAAAATCTCAATACTGTTATGGAGTAAGTAGAAATCTGACGCGATACGTCCAACATCTTTTGGTGTCAACGCACCGGTTCGGTCGTCATAAATAATCATCTGTACTTTATGCAGTTCCCGAGCGGCATTCACAATTAGCTCTCGACGCCGTCGACCAAGAAAACTGTCTTCTTCGATTTGCTTCCAGTCGATACCGTACGACATCGGATTCTTCCGCATTCTCACATATAAATAAGTATACCCAAGCCATTGCACTCCTTCATCAACCGTTGTAACTGTTCCTAGAGAAATTTCTGCGTTCAAATTATCCACAAGTCGCTCTTCAAATCGCGACTCAATAGGATGCTGCTGCGTAACAGTGGCAATATAATGAGCCAATCTATCACCTGTAGTACACAGAAACGCGGTACCAAACTTCTCAAATTGCGGACGTCCAGCACGACCGAAAATTTGAATAACGTCGGTAATTCCAAGATCCGTAAATCCACCTTTTTTAGCATCGTATACTTGAGTACCTTTTATAATAACAGCAGCTGCAGGTAAATTTACACCCCATGCCAATGTTGCGGTACAGCAGAGTACTTTGATCAGACCTTCAGTGAAGAGTCTCTCAGTGAGGTTACGATCGGAACGTAACATTCCAGCGTGATGAACACCCATTCCATCTCTGAAAATCTCGCGAATCTCTTTGTTTTTTGATCGCATCATATCAGACGAAGCACGAGCAAACCCTTGGTGCTGCGACGCGTCAAAGAGATCTAAGTCACCTTCAGACATTGCCATTTCTCGCAAAGTTTTGATCGTTTTCATAGTATCCTTTCGAGAGTGCACAAAGACCATAACTTGATTTCCTTGTTCAACCATTTCAATTACTTTCTTGTAGGTTACTTTGTCAAGGTTCTCTTGGGACTGCTTACTTCCAGCTTTACCTTTCACTCCGAGGAAATGCTGCTCGAGAGGAACTGGTCTGAAGGAAGCATCAAAGTAAAACAAACCTTCTCGGCGATCGACCCTATTAACGTTAGCATTCTCCTTATTGAGTTAAAAAAATCACTTACTTCAAAAAATCAGACACATCAATGAAGTTAGGTAATGTTGCGGACAACCCAACGATGCGAATCATGCTTTGCGAGCTTTCGACTTGTCGTAATGTTCTGGCAACCAAACTCTCAATGACAGCACCACGATCATCATGCAACATGTGCACTTCGTCAATAATTAACAGCTTTACTTTATCCACCAGATCCGTATCGCCATTACTTTTTCGCGTGACAACGTCCCATTTTTCAGGCGTGGTAACAATGATTTGAGTCTTGTTAATCTCCGCGCGCGTTAATTGCATATCACCAGTAAGTTCTTTAACAGAAATACCCAGCCATTTCAAACGCGAACCCATTTTTTCCACCACTTCAGCCGCAAGAGCTTTGAGAGGTGCAACATAAACTATTTTGAAATCATTCTTTTCAAGATGGTATGACTCAGCATTAGGCTCTGTGAAAGGAGATGGCGTACAGTGCATTGAGATTGTATGGAGAATGGCCAACATTGCAACATCAGTTTTTCCCTACGCTTGTCAGCAACAATTTACAATAAAAGATAGAACATACAGCACCGGTAGGAGCACAAATAAGCATGTTTCCATTTGTACCATATGCAACGGGATACACTAAGGACTGTACACGATTCAGCGTCTTATATCCTTTAAATGTCTCTCGGCATATAACATCCATATCCTCAATTTTAACCAGCTTTTCACCAAAACTCATAGGTTTATGTTTTGGATACGGTACAGTGATCTCTTCATACAAGTCCTCAGACGTCCTAGTGGTCCCAACTGGAAGACTATATTTGTTACCGAACGCACTGAGTGTATTTCCTGCATCATGAGAGCGGTAAACATGGGGATACTGTTCAGCCTGAGCGTCAAGAATAGGACCATTAGGTGAAACCGAGCGTGCTTTGAGGGCTGCCTTTAATCGCTGGTCACGCTCCGATTTAGTCAGGAGACGAGAGCGAAGTTGCTCCTCGTATGAGGACGTAGGTGGTGCTGCGGCTGCGTTCTTTTTGATTTTCGGGTTCGATTTGTTGATTACTCGAACTTGAGACAGTTCGTTATATTTATCGTGAGATGTCTGTTTCGTTAGCACAGAATCAGTGCTTTAAAGCGTATATAGTAATTACCAAAGCATTCGCAATTTTGTCTCGGTTGGAAACCAACTCGGTAACAAAGTCCAAATCTTCAAATCCCAGTACATCAATCAATCTTGACTGCAAGTCAATTTCTGAGACTTTTGACAGTATAATTGTCTTTAAAGTTTCACATAGCTCATCAATATCCATTCCACCTTTTTTAGTGGAAAGATATCCGAGAGACTTATTCATTAACCATTCCGCTCCATATTGTGCGGAGTTTTGATCATTATCAAGCTCCTCAGAAGTAATGGATGAATCATCATTCATAAATGAGTCCTCGACATCTACAAACTCGGTATCATAATCAGAGTCGGAGAGAAATCCTTCATAATCAACATTCAGTTTCTCGACATCATTCAGTGAGTCGGATATTTCAGTCGCCGGTATTTTCTCTGATGCCGTCATTTGTTGAATCACATCTTTCATAGCATTAAACTGTGCCAAAAAATTGGCTTCTAACACATCTAGTCCCGTCGCCATTTTCGATCTAGTAACGCTTTCTAGTTTGCTTTGAAATTGTTCAGGTACAGTCAACTCAATCCGTACATCTTGCTAATGAGCCGCACTATTAAATTGCACTTACTGACTGGGAACTAATATACATATTCTAAATGCAGATTGATAATTAAAAACTTAGCTGTAAAGTGGAAAAGGCTAAATAGGCAATACACCACATTTAAATTTATAAAGTGTCTGATGAAGATTTGAAAGCTGGAGGATTGGTAACTGCTTCAACTATCTTTACAATTGTCAATTTACGTGCGTGTAGACTACATTTGCTCAAGATCAGGACCTCGACAAGCTTGTTTTAGCGCGCATGACATATAGAAGAAAAAGACTAATTAACTGCACACGACATTACGCATGTGCACAATCACTGAAAGTAAAACCATTATAAATAAGTGAACTCAAGTCAAAATCATCATCGAATTTTGTCTCAATAGAACCAAGCTTTTCAGCAGATTTATCAATCGAGATAGTCAATTACATCAAAACTTTAATTCTGCTACGTCACCTGCGGCTCAAAAAACTACTCTTCTCAAAATATTTTTATCATTACTAACGATTTATTACCACCCTTTACAAAATGGCAACAGAACTAGAGGAAGTAAGATACAACTAGACTCAAAAGAGAAAAAAAAACATTAACAAATTTAGTTGGTTGGTTTCTTGCACTCACCGCAGTCCATAATCCGCAACATCGCTTTAGAGCACCTAGTAGGCTACTCCACGCCTCCTAATAACAGTATTTTCCTCACGAACGACCTTCGCGCGATCAAAGACCTAAAAATAATTATCCGTTCTAAAGACTCACGGATTATAAAAGATGCTGTGACTATTCTTGCGAATTTAAGCGAATATGTGCAGATACGAAAGATGTTGGTGGAGGATGTTGAGTTTTTGAAGTTTGTGGTAGAGAAAATTGTTGATGTTAATGAGAAAAACGTGGATCTGTTCTGTGTTTTGTTGGCGAATATGGCTAAAGATGATGCTATTTCTAAACTGCTTGAAATAAAATTACCAACGACAGAGGAGCTCAAGTCAGAGTCTGCGATGGACCAATTAGTCGATTGTTTCGTCAAAGGTGCTGAAAAGAAGTTTAACAAGAACGCAACGTTTGATTATCTGGCATTTGTATTTGCCGATATATCAAGATTAAATCAAGGTCGCAAATACTTCTCCACTAAACAAGATTACGACGGCGTCGTCCCATTATCAAAGTTACTGGTTTTCACAGAGTATGAACGTGACGTGAGGAGAGCAGGTGTGGCGTCTACTATTAAAAATTCGCTTTTTGAATTAAGTGAGCACATTACTATTCTTGATAAAGAAGAGGTTAATATTTTGCCATATTTATTGTTACCATTAGCTGGTCCTGAGGAAATTCCTATGGAGGAATTAGACGATTTACCAGAGGAACTGCAGTTACTTCCATCCGATAAACAACGTGAGAAAGATAACGAGATTTTATGTGTGTTAGTGGAGAGCTTGGTGTTATTAGGAGCCACAGAGTATGGAAGAGACTACATGAGAATGATGGGTGTATATCCGATTGTTCGCGAGTTGCATTTAGCAGTTGAAGATGATAACGTACGGGAGATTTGTGAACGGTTTGTTCAGTTGATTATTGCAGATGAACCTGGACGAAACAAGCAAGAGCAAAGATTACAGATTGAAGAAGCAGAAAGCTCACAGCTAGAAGTTCTGTAAATTATCTGATACAAGAAGTTTCATATTATCTATTTATCATCTGGTTTTTTTTGCAGACCTAAACGTAAATAAAGACCTCAGGTATACTTTTTAGTAGATAGCGATCTCAACCAGTGACAATGTGATATACAGAATGAATTGCTGGTACGTTGTGCAAATATACAAAGAGATCTCTTGCTTGCTTTAATGATGCATATACATCATTGAAGTGGACTTTATTGATAACCAATATTCATGAAAATACTGAACGTCGCCATTGAACTATATTAACACGCCGTACGGCCCTGTAATGTGTGAAGCCTCTGAAAAATAATCCGGCGACCTAATACATTGAAACTTCAGTCAAAACGCTGTACAGCAACTTCAAAAGATGAGAGATGAGATATAGCTGCGGCTCAAGAACTCCCAACTCAACTTGCAACCGCGCAACTTGCTGTCCGTTGCTTGTTCTACTGCGGACTATACGCAAATCTGAAATCAGAAGATTATGTTTGTAGGCTCTCATGCAATTTGCAGCGCATCAAGTCACGATACTTTGGAAAGCAGACTCTTTTATGTGACGGGCATGTTTAAAAACTGCTCCAGCCGCACGAGCTCCTTCCATGCAGCGTTTGCAACTCCTGTTCACTGATCGAACATTCAGTAGGAAAGGAATATTTTTGAGACTAATATGCAGATTGTAGCTTATTATGGCTGTAAAATTTGTTTTACTGAGTTCTGGTATGTTCTGTAAACATGGGTAGAGGTCCAAGGGAGTAGTAGCATGGGTGCCTTTGTACTTGACGAATCTTGCTGCTACACGTAAGTTTAAACTTGATTCTGCGCAAAGAGATTCATGAGCCAAATGTGAGCTAATCTCGCTAGTCTCGTACAGCAGCCAAGCCATGCCTCAAAGGTAGATCGAACCGCGGCATCTACACATGTACGGCAATCAACTCTGAATCGCCTCATATTATATCGAACAAGGAACAGAAAAGCAGCAGCAAAAGAGTTAAAGATCAAGAAGTTGCCAAATGAGGTTTTCTTTCGAATATTCACATATCTGGAAGCAGAAGACATCTACGAATACAGTCTCTTGAATTGACGACTCAGAAAAATTGCACTTGATGATAGTGTCTGGAAACGAGAATGTCTTTCAGCGTGGAAATTTTGGGACTTCAACATGATTTTACGAATTCAAAAAATGAGGTCGAAGAAAAAGGGATAGAAATATTTGCGAGGAGAATATGTGCTGCGCACAAAATTTAGGATGAGGCGCGAGAAATGTATTTTATACAAGTAGGAAAGATTTACCTCTCTCGGAAATATTGGATACAATTATCGAATCTTTGTCAGTAATTCATTTATTTGGATGTGATCGAAGGCTTGATCTTTGGATTGGAGATGAGTTTAAGCACTTTTTTGATTTTTCTACGACAACGAACTCGGAACTAATCTTTGGAATTGCGTAAAAGAGAAAGCTTTATCAATCAGTGATCAAGAAACAAAAGGAGATGGGGTTTAGGCAGTCGTTGAGTGACGACGGTTTGGAAAAATTTGGAAGAGTAATATTTGATGAGTTCTTGGGAGGATATTATGTTATCGTGGCACATAATAACCCAGTAAATACTAGATACGGGCAGGAGCTTTTTACCTGTTTGAGAGTTCCTGACGGGAAGAAA
Source organism: Myxozyma neglecta (assembly GCA_030570675.1). Taxonomy (NCBI): domain Eukaryota; kingdom Fungi; phylum Ascomycota; class Lipomycetes; order Lipomycetales; family Lipomycetaceae; genus Myxozyma; species Myxozyma neglecta. Next base: position 4,009 of record JAJLWK010000429.1, on the reverse strand, counting down.
AGGTACATTCACCAAACCAACGTGGGAAACAATTTTGTACAGTTTGATAAAGACAAGCTCGAGAGTCTATTTCCTCCAACATGTGAGCTACGGTTTATTCTAGGGCGTTATTATGATCGGATTGATTACGAACAAGCGAGGTTTGTGGAAGATGAATGAAATGAGGTTTATGAGAGATTATGCATATGGGATGGTGACCGTTAATGTTAGAAGTTTTTTTTATTGGCTAGATATTTTTACTGCGTTGATCAGAAGAGTTATCAAAGGAAAGAAAGTTATATGAATTTTATAGTACAATGATTCTATATTTCACAATTAATAAAAGCATACCGCGACATTCAACACACATCATAAGCGCTATCAGATATTAAAACATAAGCAAAGTAGACAGAAAACAGATAAAGGCACATGGATTTGATCTTTACTTGGAACAATAATGTCTTTAAAAAGAGGCACTAAAGTTGGAAAGGTCGAGATGAACTAGATGAAATAGAGGAGCTATAAGTTATTACATTAAAGAACTGGCATGAATCAAAATGGTCCGCAATATCTAATTTGTGCTAAGAATAAAGTCGCACACCCTAAAATCTATACGCTGTGCGTCACCTTGAGTAGATGTAAAGGAAATTCAATTGATTAATTGATTGCGGTCATCAAAAAGCTGAATATGCTTAAAACTGTGATGAAGTGTTTCGAAATTCATACGATAAGTTGCTGGCGTGGATATAAATATAATTTACATCATGGTGGTACATTAATTATCCTAAAAACGTTTAGAAGAGACAATGACTTTTACAGAGAGTGCACTAAGCTTAAAGGTAGAAGAATGCGTCAAATTACAAAAGGCGAAAACATTATCGGCAAAAATAAACTGAAGGCGAGGAATCAACCACATAGTGTTAAATAAAGAAATCGATTAGAACTAAGTCAGTTACAAGTGACCACGTGAATGATAAGAACGTACTGCGGTTTTCCCTGCTTGTAAAAGAATTGTCACACAAGTGTGGTATATGCAATAAAAAATCCCACAGTAACTGAAATAGAACTTTGTTAAATGGATTCCTTGAAATAAATACATTATCTTATTAATTCAAAAAAGAAAAAACGGAAACCTGCGTCTCCACCAGTACGTTGACGTCATGGCCATCGAAGTCATCTCCCAAGTCTCGCTTTAATTAAAAGCTTAAATTAAGCGAACAGACTACTATCCCACTTTTATACCTCTTAAACTATGCGTTTTGCTGTTCAAATTTGAATGTAAATTTTATTTTAAAATAGCATATGCAACATGAAACAATGCAAGACAGAACCAGGGTCTTGAGATTGCTTGCAGACTGCAAACAGGGGTCTAGCCGTTTCTGAACTAGTGCGATCTATCAATATATATACCGTCTATCCTGTACGCGCTGTAACCGATCTGGCATGGTGCATCACTGGTGTTGGTAACCACGCAAATCTTTTTTTGTATTTAAACAGCACATTTCACTTGAAAATTTTGATTGTGCCAGTATAGTCAAAGCGACATGCAAAGGGCCATGAGTGCTCCTGAAAGATCAAATACTGCACAATCTGAGCCTAAATATCGTCGTCTAATTTTACTTTGTGATGGTATGTATTTTACCAATTCATCATGAATTCAAGTTAACATGATTAGGAACATGGCAGAACTCTTTACGGCAGGGAAATCAGAACCCATCGAACGTCACTCGTCTAGCTCGTGCGATCAAGCCCTTGTCTGACGACGGAATATCTCAAATAAGCTTTTACCATCCAGGCATTGGATCAGAAGTTGAGACACAGTCCTCAACTGTCAATAAAGTTGTCAACACTCTAGTCAGCGGTGCGTTCGGTGTAGGTTTTATTGATATGATGGAGGAAATATACAGCTTTTTTGCGTATAATTACGCAGCTGGAGACGAACTGTTCTTCTTTGGTTTCTCGAGAGGTTCTTATATGGTTCGAGCTATTTGCGGAATGATTGCCGACCATGGACTATTATCAAGAGAAGGAATGTCTCGTTTTGTGGAGTTTTTTAAACTGTATACAAATAAAAGCCAAAAGGAGGAGATGAAAGCGTTGGTGAGAGAATTGAGCAGTAAAAAGTGCTTAATTGATAAAATTAAAATAAAAGCTATTGGATGTTTTGATACTGTGGGTGCTCTTGGGATACCTCAAATTACTGGTTGGTCAATTCTTCATGATTATGACAAATACTCATTTCTAAATCTTCAACTGAACGATAGTAAGTATCAATTAGAAGCTTTTTAAGATTAGAACCTGTACTAACTCTTCAGGCATTGAGAATGCGTTCCACGCATTAGCTCTTGATGAAAATCGCAAACCATTTACTCCTACTCTATGGTTTTTTGAGCCTGGCGCCTCGTCAACCAACTTTAAACAAGTGTGGTTTACGGGGAGCCATATCAACATTGGCGGAGGTCACATTACCAGCATAATTGATGGTTCCAACCTTCTTGATGCTGCACAAGATAAATCTCTGAAGGCAGCACAGACTGCAAACGTATTAAGTGATGGCTCGTTAATTTGGATGGTCGGCCAAGTCTTACCATTTCTGGATTTCAATATCAAATATTTGCACTCAAATATCCGTGCCGCCCAAGTCCAGATAGATCCTATGAGAATGGCGAAAGCTGCAGCTCATAATGCACTAATTATGAATAAGACATACGACACTGAACGTTCTTTGTACATTCGCGATATTTTCAAAGACATTAGAGACGGTTTTAGAAATCCTGATATTGGGCAAATTGACCCTGAATATAATGAAGGTAACGCTTGGTATAACGGACCGATTAACAACAACTATCTAAACCCACTGTTTTACATTGTTTTTCCGCGGGAAGAAAGGAGGGTTCTTAGCTACAAGGATCCGACCCCAATGAAGGTTGGCAACGAAGTAATTGATAAGAGAATCACCAATGAGTTTATCCACGAATCTGTTTTCTTGCGAGGAGCTGTTGTTCAAGAAAAAGCAAGCAAATCAAGGTTTTCAGTAAATAGAAATAAACCATGGTGGGAAATTGAGCACGTCACGCCACTTGAAGATGTATATTGGGACGTTAACACTGATTTTGGTACGCAAAGCATGCGAGAGGCTAAAAGGGGGATGAAGAGAATTGAGGTTGAACAGTTCTCGGAGTTTGAGCAAATTTTTTGGGAGGAAGAGAGACAATTTGCCGGACAGCGTTAAAGCTGGTTAAGTTGGGTAAATTAATGAATGGAATGTTGATTGGGTTTGGCATGGCATGGCTTTGATGAATTCAAAAGATCTTTAAGATTGTAGTTTTTTTTAATCACAAATACAAAGAAAGAATTTGTTAAGTAGAATTTTCCATAAAGCCTTGAATCATCGAAACTAGTGAGAAGAAACAAATTCTGTAAATAAACTGCTTTTTACTTTTGCTCTAGCTTTTTTCATAGATGTTGTCAGGTCAAGAAATTAGATCAAGAAGAACTGTCATATAAAATTACGGATTAGAAAGCAAATCATCTCGAGTATAACTGTATAACTTATAACCAAATTTTATTTTTATTTTCTAACAAGATAAGCAAAAAAACAATAAAAAAAACAAAAAAAAGGAGCACTGTACTGCATTTAGTGAAAACTAGCCTTTTTTTAACAAGATAAATAAAAAACAAAAAAAAAAAAAAAGAGGAGCACTGTACTGCATTTAGTGAAAGCTAGCCTTTTTCAAACTAGTTACGTTTTATTTAAGAATCTAAGATTCTAAAGCAGCAGAAGAAGTTCACCATTTTCTCAAATTCTTATTGTATAAACTTCCTAATCAAGCATATTAAAGAAGTTTTATAACTTTTTTTACAACACTCTGAAATTCAAAGTTTTGCTTTCTTTAAGATTAAACATCATATTTACTAGCTTTGAATAAAAGATTTCTCGAAATTCTGTTTATATTTTCTTTCAAAAAGTTTAATGCATCATTTATTATACTTTCTTTTTTTTTAGTTCACACACCTGATAAAGTCTACA
>JAJLWK010000428.1:0-12998 GCA_030570675.1 Myxozyma neglecta | reverse complement strand
TCTGCTTTATATTTAATAGAAATAAAGAGAGATTCAACTCATGTTTTCGTAATTAAATGATTAGATTTTAGTCTTGTCTATATTCTATGTACAATTATCAAATTTGTGGTATACACACGACTCATAATTCTACTTTTTCTTTCGCGTAATATGATAAAGATCCAACACGGCGTCAGATACTACACTAGGACTTCCAACTAGAGGATCTGCGCCACTCTGTGTTTTTGGGAATGCAATAACATCACGGATTGAGTCTGTACCAACAAGCATAGCACACAGTCTGTCAAATCCCAAAGCTAAACCTGCATGAGGAGGACAGCCCATTGCCAATGCTGTTAATAAGTGAGAGAAAGGGTTTGACGTTTGTGTGGCGTTAGGATCTGATGGAATATTGGGTATTCTCAGGAGTTTAGAGAGAATTAACCGTTGTAGAAGGGAGTCATGAATACGAGCAGAGCCACCTCCAACTTCGACTCCATTTAAGACGAAATCGTAATGCTGTCCTAATACCGTTCTTGGATTTACCTGTGTTCCCTGTTCAATAGCAGCTGTGACTTGATGTAAAGATTTTAGTGAAGGCATTGTAAAAGGATGATGTGTCGCTATTAAATTGTCGTACTCAAACTCAATGTGACCATCTACCAGTTCCTCCTTTTCAATAGGCGTGAACAAAGGGAAATCAACAACCCAAAGAGGTGAGTATATGTCCGACTTGTGAATTCCCGTTTCCTCAAGAATATCTAATCGTTGTCTTCCAAGCGGTGTTGGATTCTCAAATGGCATTTCCTGTCGTGTACTAGCAAATATAACATCATTCTTTTGAATATCATACTTGGTAAAGATCTCCTTAGCGCCGTTTTCAAGATCAACTGGGGAATCAAATTTCAGTCCAAATATTTCAGAGCATGCTCGAAGCCATGCGACAGCCGATTCTGATTCTGAAACCCGATATGAAAACGGCGTGCGGATAGTCGGATAAGCACGGGGAGCCGGAGCAACTTTTGAAATTGAAACTCCCTTACTTGGTCGGTAGACTAAAATCTCAAATACTGGATAATCCTCATGGATTGTAGGTTTAGCATAGTGACTCAAGTCGATAATTTCCATGCCACCTCGAAGGTCAGGTTTGTCAATTCCATATTTTGACATGGCTTCCAAATAGGTCATTCTCGGAAATGGAACTTGTAAGTCAACGTTTTTGAAGTCTTTCCAAAGTCTTATAATACACCGCTCAACAACATCCATGACATCTTCTGCGCGTGCAAATCCCATTTCCAAATCAACTTGAGTAAATTCTGGCTGTCTGTCTGCTCTTAAATCTTCGTCTCGAAAACATTTTGCAATTTGAAAATACCGATGAACCCCTCCCGCCATTAGTAACTGCTTATACTGTTGAGGACTCTGCGGTAATGCGTAAAATTTTCCCTCGTTTGCTCGAGATGGAACTATAAATTCTCGTGCCCCTTCAGGAGTGGATCTAAATAGCAGCGGTGTTTCAACTTCGGTAAACCCATCTTCTTTAATGAATTGGTCACGGATTGCCATGGACACTTTGCTTCGAACAGCCAATGCATTCTGTAATTGTGGCGTACGTAGCTGTAAATACCGGTCTTTGGGATCCCATTCTTTCGCTGAACGTACTTGCGAGGCAAGATCATGTGGATGATTCAAGGGTATGATATTTGTTACTTGTAGTTCAAATTTGTCGGTTCCCTGATGTTTTGAAACAGTTCCTTCAACACAGACTGGAGTTTCTTGTTTAATTCTTGCTAAAACTCCTGCATTTTCATCTTCCTTTCCAGACCTAAATTGAACCAGCTGAATCGTTGTTTTGTCGTCAATCTCTTTATTTCCATGTAAAACCTCAAATTGAACGCCTCGTAAAATAGCAAATGTTAACTTCTTGGAGAGTTTTCTTGGTGCTGCATCAATCCAGCCGTGTAGAACCACTTTTTGCGATTTCAGAGAAGAATCATTGATGGATGCAACGATTGATGGATCTCTGTATAATTCAGCAATTGAATGTGTAGCTCTCTTGAATTCAACTAAAAAAGACGCGTTAGTACAATATATTGAAGTGAATTGAAAAAAATGATTCATACATCTATTTGACAAATTCTCGTCAAGCTTAATTTCAAAAGTAGAGACAGTAGAGACATCATTCGAGTCTATTTTGACACCGTACTCTCGCTTCAAATAGGCTCCAGTGAGTCTTCTTAGTTTGGATTTATTCCCTTGTATTCGTCGTATCTCCCCACCATATTTAATAGTAGAGAATAGACGTAGCATAATCAAGAAGTCGGAAGCGACCGTCTTCTTCGAACGCTAAAACTACTGCCTCCGATAAATCAATAAATTAAAGTTTTACAAAGTATATTTCGTCGCTATTAGTGTTTTTAGCATCGGTTTAGGTGTATTCATTTAGTCACGTGTTTATTCACCCTTCGAAGCATACCGCGTAGATTTACTGGAAAATACAGTACAAAGATCCTTTATTGCCAAGTGTGTCAAATACCCATTCTCCGAACTCCAAGAATCATTCAATAATGCTAGAAACAAATTCTTACTCTGAAAGTCTCAATCAAATTTCATTATCTCGTGTACTCCAAGACCAATAATCAAGCCTTGCTCCATTACTAACTAAAATTCCTTGCCTGTGATCATTCCCATCATACACATCAGTTTTACCATTAACTGCTTTACTATCCAAAACTGCATCTGACCAAATAGCAGTTTTTGGAATGATGTCAAATTTATACTTTGTTAACGGTGAATCAATCTGAAGACCTGACCAAATGCTGTATAATTTTAGTGTACGAGATTGATCTGCAATTGCGAGAATATTTTCATCATTAGAAATATCAAAAGCATGGTTAAAAACATAATCATTGGTATATCCTTCGTAGTTCATTACCGCTGTCGTGCACTGTTTTCGATAGTTAATCTGACTTCGTTTGTTTGGTGAATTTAAGTAGTGACGATTTGACTTCTGTGGTGAAGGAGAAAATCTCGACGATTTATCCTGTATGCTGGTAGACCTTAAATCATACAGAGCGAGCTGAATCCCATTAACAAAAGTTGGAAAATACAAACATATTTACTTACAGAATCCTCTAATCCGCTGACCATAAAGTAAGAATCTTTCACCAATTTCATTTTTGATATGGCAGATGGGTGACGTAGCAATGCTGGTGTTCTGTGACTACCATCTCTTATCCATTCATTTGCAGAAACAGGAATTCTAATATCAAAAATTCTCACCCCACCATCGCGTAAGCCAGCTAGATATACTTTAGGCTGCCAACATTCCAATGCAAACACATCACTCGCAAGCTGGTATTTAGCAGTTGGCACTATTCCATCTTGTCTCATATGATAAGTCGAAATTAGCTGTGCACCTCCGATCGCCATGTCAACTGATTCGTCACTTGCAGCTGAACATCTTGGAGCTGGGCCAGATCTGAATCGATGTATTCGATATAATGTTGAGTTTATGCTTTCTGATTGATGCGAGGATGTCCATAGTGTAGCATTCCAATCAATTCCGGATTCGCATTCTGCAGTAACACTAGATTTCGATTAGCAATTGTGATAAATAAACGCAAGCATACAACACATACGCCCCAAACTTGCTTGTGCATGTAATTGAAGTGATCTAGCTTGTTAGTTTATATCAGGAATGATAAATCAAGACACATACAGGCCCACTGAACTCTGCAAATGGAGTGGTCATATCTAGTCGGCAAGAGGGTTCATTCAAACACCTTGAAACGGAATAGTCATTACAAACACCACTTGCAGTTCCTACCCATAATTTATATTGTCCCTGTGAGGTTTTCTGTAAATTCATACAGCTAACCCCGAGGGTATCAGTTCGCCCGCTTCCCCATAATGTTGTTGTTTTTCTTAGCCCTCCGCAAAATGCGCGGCACTCAAGTTCCAATCTCCGTCCACGAGTTGAATGCCGTGGATTTCCTAGTTCAGTTAAATGTGTTATGCTAGTTATCGGAGATTTGTAGATTTTGGCAGCGGACCGAAGGCGTCTTGAATGGCCATGTCCGTGTAATGGTACTGTCATCGTACTTAGTGTTATCTTAGTTTGATTTCTTGGTGAGTTAGCTTTTCTTTCCTGTTCATCGTTAATAGTCACTTTATAAATTTGTAGATCATCTTACAGTTTCTTCGGTTCTGACTCGTTTTTTTACTTTGTCTTTGGTATAGAAGGAACCAGCACCACCGCCAGCAGCACTCGTAATCACTTTAAAATACTTTTGCTTTGCCTCATCTATACTATATTTTAGACTTCGTTCCAAAATCCAAAGTTTCAAATCCAATCGTTGAAAGCGAGGACTATGTTTTTTTCTCCTAATATAATGACATACCATAGTAAAATCCAGGGATATCTAGAGGCATTTTAGACACTGTAATCACGATACATTCACGAAAGAAGGCTGCAAAAGCTGTAGCTTTGTGCAGGATCTTAAAATGTCACGTTCTGTTTGTTTACTGTAATTTTCATGGTGGGAGTTTGCCGCTGAGAAGCGGGTAAGGGTTAAGCTAAAGTGATTAATGAGTTGGTTGTATTCATTACCCGGCCGACGCGACGCGTAAAGATACGCGCATGACAACTTCTGAACGTACGCACAATACTATCTACTCGCAATGACGTTGACTTTCGTTGATGAGAGTTGAAGATGTCAGGAGAAATTCAACTGTCAGCAAATGTTTATTTTCGAAATGCATACCGGAAAGTTAACGAAGAAGATTACTCTTCTGCCATTATTCTTTACACGAAGGTATATAAAGCCTCCAGTTAATCTCACTTAAATCCTTAGAGCCGTAATGCTAATTTACTGTAGGGTTTTGATGTATTGAAATCACTTGATCAGCCTATACCATTGATATATTTGGATCAACGGGCATTATGTTACGAACATGAAAAGAAATATGATAACGCTTTAAATGACGCTATGGCAATGATCAAACAAGACACAAGCAACATTAAGGGATATTTGCGTGCGGGTAAAGTGTATCAACTAATGAAAAAAGATGAGCATGCTTTGAAGGTATATGATACAGGATTGCGACGAGTGGATCATGGTCATAAACTAGTGCAGGTACGAATGATAGAAATTTATAAAACTCACACTAACAGACGGTAGATCATGCAACAAATGCGGAGTGCCGTGAGAATGAGATTACAAAATCGCAAACCAGCTCAGGCAAACTTAGATACCCAAAGCGGTACTTGTGTCAAAAAATCAAGACCCTCTCTACAGAAAAGAAAGGAGAATGATGAACCTTCCGCCGAACAAGACGATACGACAAAACTAAAAGAGCAGCGTAGTATAGACATTTTACAGATACTCCCATTTGAAATTGTCGAAATCATTTCAAGATATTTAACGTTCTCGGATATTATGCGTCTACAATTAGTGAACAGAAGCTGGAAAGATTATATCTCATCGAATACTCAACTATGGAAGATTCTTGATTTCCGAAATTGCAAACGACAGATCATCTCTCGGCAAATACTTAAAAATTGTTTAGAAAAATCAAAAGGTGCCGTAAACGAGTTATATCTACATCAAATCATTCGAAAAGATAGAGCGGCAATTGCAGATATTATTACAACAAACTGTTACAGAAATCAATTAAAAGTACTACACACAGAACCGGGCATCCATCCATTTTTGTCAATTAGCATACCACTGAAGTGGGAAAGATTTGAAGCTTTGCAAATTTTGAGATTGAGCTCAATTATGATTATTGATACTCTAAAATATTTGATTGTTGAGAATCGATTTCCAAATTTACAGACTTTATATTTTTTTGGAACCGGGGAATATACTCCTGTCTCTGAATCATCAACAACGGTGAATAATTTCACATTCAGAATACCGTCCTTCGCAAATCAGAAAAAATACCAAAATGGTAGTTTGCAGAATTTCGTGATAGATGCAAGTCCAGGCGTTGTGAATATTTCTGAAGAGTTCAACACGCTGCTTGAACTTTGGCCTAACTTACGAACTTTATGGCTTATTCAATGCTTTATACCTATTCAGCAAATCGTATCAGAAAATGGGATGTCACCGGCCAGGTTGCACTTAAATAAAAGTAATGACAAACTTGTTGATCTCAACATCTCATATTCTAGATGCGATGCTATACCTGTTCTACCGCCAACTTGTCAAAAACTAACATTGAGACATACAAAGGGATCTGGATCAATTCCGCGACAAATAGAACATGACGGGCATCGTGGTTATTTTTATAGCAACACTTTATCGAACGAAGATAAATATAATGTGGCTATACATGAGTATGAAGGACTCCGACATCTTGATCTGTCATATAGTAATTTGGGTCTGACTACTGAAACTCTTACGCGCATTTTACAAAGAATGGACGGAAATAAACTTACACGACTCGACATACAAGGCTGTCCGGGACTAACTGCAAATCTGACAAGAGAGTTGGTACAAAGATGCCCGGAATTGCGTACATTACTGATTGGTCATAACTCATGGCTAAATGATGATGCTCTGGGAACAATCTTCATGCTTAGAAAGCTTGAATACTTGGATATCTCTGGAACGAATGTTGGATTCATGGGAATCATCACGTTGCTAGGAGGATCAGACCGTGACAGAGACGGAAAACGAATTAAAGTTACGGAACTAACGAATCGAATAAAAGGGATGTATACTATAGATGACCATGTCCGCATTCAAGGTCGTCAAAGACTGAAATCTTTGGTAATGGATGGTTGTGAACAAGTGGGTTTGGACACATCTCAATGGGTTCGGAGTCTCGGGATTACGGTTGATCATGATGTGTCTGGAATGTATGACTACGGAGTTAGGAAACGGAAAAAGACAGGCTGATGCGCAGCGAACAGTTTCAGCTTTTTGCCGTCGGATAAGTAAAATGTACTACAGTTTGACAGATGTTCGGCCTTATAGGCGAGCGCAAAGTAACCATTTGCAGTGATCTGTTTAATGAACGTTCACGCGTTGCAAAACTTTTTCCGGATAAGTATAATATTTGCTATGAGAAGTAACAACGTTCTAGACAGCAATGTTCGCTCAAGCGAGTTCTATAAAAAGTCTAATGCATGATTTGGCATGCTGTACTTATCCGAAATGCAACTGCGACAACCTTATGGGTATATGTATTTTCGAACTACAAATCATTTTCACACTAAACCAATCTCCAGTAATTTTAATTTCACTTTGAAATTATTTTCTTCAAAAAATTCAAAACACAGATGCTTTACAAAGCTGAAATAAATCAAATTTAGAAGAAGCGAAACTTCAAGAGCTAAAATGCATTTGACTACCGACAGAATAAGCACTTGTCCGCCAAAATTAGATTCGGCCGAGTCCATGCTCAATGTCCCAATTTGTTCAGACGTTGTTCATTGAAATAAATTTAACGACCGATCTGGACCTGCGCAATAAATGCTCTTTCATTCTTCCGTTCTGCAATCAAAGAGAGATTGTGAAAAGCTTGTAAAGCACCAAGCTTCCTTGGAATGCATTGGAAGTAGATCTTATGTCGGAATAATAATGCCGAACCAAACAAACGCAAAACGTAGCATTTTAATGTACTGTAGCATAGTAAGCTGAATTTACTTATATCACTTTAAACGAATATGGTCAATTACAGAAATTATTGATAGACTAACTTGTTTGATCCTTCAATCTGTTATTAATCAAACAGAAGGACAGGTACAGTTTTTTTCATGAACCGCGTCGAACCAAAACAAACTGCCTTCATTTCGGCGCACACAATTCCGTCGTCGCTTCAACAGAAACTTACTGCCCACAACCAAGAAAAGAAAGTTCTTGCATAGCAAATATCAAAAAAATCGCGCTTCCAGCAAAAATCCCGGTACTTGTTCTTTTCGAAAATCCTATTTTCGCGTTTCACTTGTCAGAATTATCTCAGCAAACTTTAAGTCCGGCAAAACCGGAATTTTGATATTCAGAACAGAACATACAGGGCACAAAATGGTATTCTGTCATTTTCACTTTTATTGTTGTGAAACAAACAAGTGCCGACCTAGACTGTGGTCCAACTGCTGTTTCTTCAGGCAGTATGCATTCAAGATTTAGCATCAGTCAATTGACTTACTTTTGATTAGCTTGAAGATTTCTATTCATCACTTCTACAAAAAAAATCATCAACAGATTGTGTTTATTCGCAATTTAAATCCATTGTTTAATTTTAATTGCAATCGACTTAATTTCATATCCAGCAAACCGACTTCTCATTGGTCGGCTCCACTCAAACCTTTTCTTTTTCCTGTCAAGTTTCATTTCCAACTCTTTCGCTCAAAAGTCCGGGTCAGACGCGCGCCTCCTGAAAAAAATAAATAAAAATAAAAATTAAGATCGCAACATCTAATCGCTCGCAGCGGATTGGCCGGCTTTTCGATTTCACTTTCTTAACTTCGTAGTTATCTTTTCGATGCCTCCACCTCCACCAAAAGACGGCTCAGTCTCACAGTCTCACATCCATCTACCAAGTATACGATTACTTTATAAGGAATTGTATTATGCCTTTAACCAAACAACTTACACAATCCTGAAATAAGAACGAGAGTAATTTATCTTAATATCACAAACAAAAGGGAAAAAAAATATACAAACGCAGACAATCCTGACGTCAAAAAAAGAACACACAAAAAACAAATTAATCAAGTCTCGTTTGTCTGTCGTACATTATTATATTATCCTCCTTCTTCACGAATTAGTTTGTTAAGAATCTTGATTTCAGAAAAGAGTGCACAGAAACCAAAAAACCGCTCACGACAGACAAAACATGCCAACTTATTCTTTCCTAGTTCCGAAACACGCTCATATAAATAGGAACTAGCCAATATGAAAATCAAACATCTTCATCGAAAAGCTCTAGTAATGCACGCGTGTAACCAAACTTTCAAAATATCGCAAAAAAAAACATAGTATTATATTAGTCTGGCTTCCATCACGCACACAAAGAATCCAAGCACACAAAGCAAAGAACCAAGAGGATATATAATCGCAGTAAAACCAAAAAATGATTGATATGTATGCATTGCGCACTCCCCAAACAATACCATCTGCTGCCGAAAGAATGCAACCTTGCTCTTGCGTCAAAAACATTAAGAAATGAACTCTAAAGTTGTAACAATAAATCTGTATAGAAAGAATGATCAATATTAATTAAAACTTATGTTTTCAATTCCTATATCCGCAGAAAGAAAAAGTTGCATCCCATTTTTCACATCAATTCATTTGACGCGCAATTAAAACAAAAAAAATGTAACAAAAAAAATAACTTCAAGCATTTAAAAACAAAAAACCAAAAACTCATTGTAAAATCAAAAAGCCTTAGTTAGCCTTCTCATGCTGAGTCGACACACGCTGCATCGACACCAAGAAGTCCTCGAGCGATCGCTGCTTAGGCTTCTCCTTGATGCTCTTACCGTTCATCAAACGGTCGAATCCAACAGACTCAGACATCAGGTAGTAGGCACCGCCCATAATGCAGAAGATACCGAAAGAGAAAATCCAGACACGGACAACAGCAACAATCGAAGTCTGTCCACCAACGAACCAACCGAAAATACAGAAGATAGTAGAGATGACATCGACAATGAAGACAGCACCAGCCAACTGCCATGAAGGAGCAGACGACCAGAAAGGACCAGCAGCACGGGTAATGAAGATAAGCCAGTTCTCAGTGAGCGAGATCTGAAGGAAAAGAACTTCATCACGAACACCAAAGTTCTGGATGATACCACGGCCGTGAGGACCGTGAGTGAACATAGTGGTGAGAGTAATCCAGGTTCCGATGGCAAGAATGACACCAAGAACTACAGACATACCCCAGAGACGAGGCAAGTTCCACTTAACAGGCTTGGGAGCGTAAGGAGCGTTATCATAAGCAATAGCGAGAGTGGCGACATCAGCGAAGATGGCTAAACAGAAGTTAGTACCTAAAAGTAAAACCGGAACACAAATAAACTTACCAATAAAGACAATAAGCTCGATGTTCAAAGAAGTGTTAAGAATTGCAATCCAGAGACCGAGGAAAATTTCAAGATGGAGAGAAAGAGCGATACGGTAGACGACGTAAGAGTACATACGGTGGAAAATCTGACGCGAGGTCTTAAGAGCATCAATAATAGCGGAGAGACCAGGAGCCAAGAAAACAATATCAGCAGCAGAACGAGCAGCGTCGGAAGCACCCTCGACAGCAATACCAGTGTCAGCACGCTTAAGGGAAGGAGCATCGTTAACACCATCACCAGTCATGGCAACAAGGTAACCACGCTGCTGAAGAATCTCGACGACATTGTACTTGTGCTGGGGGAAAACCTCAGCGAAACCATCAGCAGCCTCAACGAAATCGTAAACCTCAGAACCAGGCATGTCACCACCGCCGCCAAGACCAAGACGCTCAGCATTGTAGACGTTGGTACCAAGACCAAGCTGACGAGAAGTTTCACGGGCAATACCGACAGCATCACCAGTCAACATCTTAATGGAAAGACCAAGGTTCTTAGCTTCGTTAATAGTCTTTGCGGTATCGTGACGAGGAGGGTCCATGCAAGGCATAATTCCAAGAATCTCCCAATGTCCCTCACCACGACGACGAGCAACACCAAGCGAACGGAAACCACGAGTAGCAAATTCAGCGACCTTGTTCTTGTAGTCGTTAAGGATATCCTCGGGAAGAGGGTGGTCCTCCTCGACGGTCTTCAAGACGAAAAGAGGGGCACCCTTAACACAAACAATGCGCTCACCAGTGGGGGACTCAACAACAGCAGTGACCTTCTTGGAAACAGGGTCGAAGGGATGGAACTCAAGAACCTTGTACTTGGAAAGAGTGGACTTAGCACGAGGATAGTACTTAAGAGACTTCAAGAAAGCCTTATCAATAGCATCGAGACCCTTTTTCTTACGGGCAGCAGCCAAACAAGCAGTAAGCATAAGATCATCAGGCTCAACACCAGCAACAGTGTAAGGCTCGGAAAGAGAAAGCTTGTTCTTGGTCAAAGTACCGGTCTTGTCAGAGCAGAGAATCTCGACACCAGCAAGGGACTCAATAGCAGAAAGCTTCTGGACAATAGCCTGCTTCTCAGCGAGGTAAGCAGCACCGACAGCCATAGTGGTAGTAACGACAGCAGGAAGACCAACGGGGACACCAATAACGGTGATACCAAGAGTGAAACGCAAGATCTCAACAATAGGATCGGTACGGTAGAAGCAAGCAATCCAGACAACCATAAGAGTGGCAATAACAAGAACCAAAAGAATAGTACCGATACCGTTAAGAACCTCAGTGAAATGGCCCTGGCCACCGGAAGCCTTGTTGACAAGAGCAGCAGCACGACCGACGAAAGTGTTGTCACCAGTGGCGGTAATGACCATGTAGGCCTCACCACGCTTGACAGAAGAGGAAGCATAACAGTTGTCACCCTTGTGCTTGTCAACAGCAAGGGACTCACCAGTAATAGCAGACTGATCAACTTGGAGGAAACAGTCCTCAGTAATAAGACGACCGTCAGCAGGAATAATGGTACCCTCATCGACCTGGAGAATATCACCGGGAACGACTTCAGGAGCTTCAATATCGACAACAGCACCGTTACGGATAACAGTGGCCTTAAGAGCAAGAGTCTTCTTCAACTCATCGACAATAGAACCAGCCTGGAATTCCTGGACGAAACCAACGGCAGCGTTAAGCATAAGCAAACCGCAAATAACTCCGAAATCGACCCAATCTTCAAGACCAGCAGCCAAGACAGCAGCAGCCTAAAATAAACTAGTTAGTATAATTTGTTGCTAGGGTTATGTTTGTTTTCGAGCGGGTTGGAGCAAAATCAATGAACGTTAAAATGCGCCGCACTGAGTCAATCACCACAACAAGAAAACAAACAAAAAGCAGTAAAAGCAAAACGTACCTCCATGACAAACTGAATAGGACCAACGAAGTACATGCAGAACTTGAGAACCATGTTCTCCTTCTCTTCACTCATCTGGTTAAGACCGTACTTCTTTCTTCTAGCGGTAACTTCATCGCTAGAAAGACCGTAGCGAGGGTCAGTTTGAAGAAGCTCCTCGGGAACGGGACGAGCGGAAGCACCTTCCTCGACCTCGTCGTCGTCAGCCAAAGGATCAGCTCCGTCCTCAGACTCGAGGTCGGCAATAAGCTGATCCATATCATCATCAGGCTCCTCGTCCTCGGGGACGTCGGCGACCTTCTCCTTAGTAGGCTCGGTAGACATTGTTGCTGATGTTTAAAGAAGCAGAAGCGTAGAAATCACGGCTTGAATCGTGAGATTGGTGCTAGCTACTGCTAAGACGAACTGAAGCAACAACGAAGGGACGAAACACAAAGGAAAAGGAAGAGAAGGGCCGGGCGTGGCAGAGAATATATAGGCCAATTGTGCGGGCGGCAGCGACGGCAGCTCCAGTCCGCTCGTTATTGGCCGGTATTCCTGACCCGTGCGGCGCTTTGCCCGTGCACTTACCCGAGCTGGCTTGTTTGACCCAGTTTGAAGATGGCGCTCTCCGCTGCTTCCGGGATGAGACTAAACCGAGACCGGTGTAGATTGTAGTTCAGTTTGTGGTTCAGTTTGAAGTTGCTAGCAGCCATGGCTTTTTCCGTTTGGGAGCGCGATGGTAGTCGGTGGGTGTGGTTCTACGAGCTGGCAGCGACTTGGAGTGTCCGCAGGTGTTCGCCACATCGATGTGTTTGCCTGCCGATGTTTCCGTTGTTCACGTCTGCTCTTTGTTTGCTACGTTTGCTCAAGGAGCGAGGGACGGTCCGCGGCAAACACGGCCAACTGGGCTCGTTGAGGTGGATTGAGTCGGTGGCCGAAGCCGCACCGGGGAGGTCGCGCGCAACGAGCGACCTGTGCCGGCCTCCCCGCCGATGAGTGTAAGAGTTGATTGTGGTGTAATTTTCTGTCCTTGTGTACATAGCATAAGGAGGGAAAT
>JAJLWK010000427.1:0-13014 GCA_030570675.1 Myxozyma neglecta | reverse complement strand
ACCCTCGGGTCCTTTGAACTTTCAACAACTACTAGATTGCAAAATGCGTGATGTGGAAAGCGAAATTGCAAAGACAGAGACCGAGACTTTGAATATTGAACGTGACGATTTTCTTGAGGGTCTTGAAATTGGAGATGACGACCATATATTCGAACCCGGAAAATGGACGGTAAACAAAAATATAAGTCAGAAAAATTTGGGCAAAATGCCTTCACCTTCTCGAAAGCTATCTAGCACGCAATTATTTGCACCAAAACCTACTCGAATACCTCGACCTGTCAGTCAAACTTCCAATTCATCACCCTTACTGCAAACTCAGCAGTCTATTTCAAATCTCAAACACGAGCCGCCAATACAGAACAATAGTCTTGGAACTAATCAGCCTCGAAGACTTGGGCATAAATCCTCTATGGCCTCTATAAAGTCCTCAGCTCAAGGGCAAAACCAACGATACGGCTCGCTTTTGTCGAAGAAATCAATGCCATCTCTGCGCAGCTCTGCAGCTGATTCTTTCAGCAACGAGAGACCTAGTTTTAATGCTGCAAATGCTCCGCCTCTACCATCACTACCATCAATACCCTCAAAGCTTTCCACTGGTGGGCCTAATTCTATCGCTGCATCACCAGGTCTTCGATCTGCTGCGAGCTCTTCTAATCTCCGACGCATGAGTTCTAGAAGTAGTTTTGTCCCTTCTAGTCCTGCAGTTGCTAATCAAAATGTGAATCCCTCGGTATCCGCGTTGAACCGGTTTTCACGAAAAAAATCTATTAGCGGGCTATATGCTCACTCTGCCTCTAAAGATAACGTTACTCGAGCAACTTTAGTGCACTCATCGACTACAAATACTAATATCAAAACTACACCATCTCCTAGGAAACACTATTTTGACCCCGAGGAACCTGATTCAGTGAGACGAGAGGCGCCTCATACGAAGACATTGTTAAAACCAGTTGGCAGACGTTTATTTGGAAATGGAACTGAACTTGATGATTTTGACGATTTACCAATTGCAACGATCAGAGAAAAGTTTTTGTCTAAACGTTTATCAAGTAACGTACAAACCTTGAAAAACATCAAAGGTATGATAACACAGTGTGAAAAATTTCATAGGAACGTGTTATTAATTAGCTTTAGATCGTCAAACTAACTCGCACACAAAGGAAGTGCATCAAAGTGGAAGCGTAAGACAGTCTTCGATGCAGAATGTACGAAATTCAGTAGC
This sequence comes from Myxozyma neglecta, assembly GCA_030570675.1. Classification (NCBI taxonomy): domain Eukaryota; kingdom Fungi; phylum Ascomycota; class Lipomycetes; order Lipomycetales; family Lipomycetaceae; genus Myxozyma; species Myxozyma neglecta. The sequence goes on along the minus strand of JAJLWK010000427.1, from coordinate 11,792 downwards.
TTCGCCTCAAACAAGTTTCACTCCTACAATGAAACGAGATTTAAAAACTCAACCAAAAAGCTCTCGTCAACAGTCCAGCAAGCCGCGAAAGAAGCAGCAGAGACCATACCTGATTAGACCTATGGGCGATTTCGCTAGTGCTCCTAGACAAGAGAAGGGGATGAGATACAATCCAAAAACATTTAAATGGGAAGGTAATGATTCTATAACAGTTGATTTTGATTCTGTTGTTCTCACTCCTCCTCGACCTGCTTTAATCTCAAATATATCGGCAAGGAAAGGAATACAAATCGTCGGAGGAATGGTATTTGATCCGGTTCGCATGTGTTGGTTTAAAGCTAGTGATGTAATGCGTCCTAGCGATGGTATAGGATCTCCAGACGGCGCAGGGGATGTTGAGTTTGATTTTGATGCAGCTGCAGCAAACACAGAAGATGATCCATTTGCTGGATTTGATAATGACCAGGAAGATGATGATAACACTTTGCCATCACACCAACGACAAAGTCACCAGTTTTCGGCGTCTGAAGGAGCGTCTAAACTACAATTGGGAGCCAATAAAACCAATGGAGTCAACCGCGCAAGTAGTATGCAGATACCCTCTGAATCGAGTACGGGACGACGGAAAGCCGATACTAGTGATATGTATGGCGAGTTTGTCGTCGGCGAAGAGTTTGACGTCGGTCCTGCATTTGTTAGAAAACAAACCGACGAAGAAGATCGCTGGCGACGAAAGGTACATGGATGGATTGGCAGAGATACTAGAGACAGCTCGTATAACCGTGAGTATCTGTATGAGATACGGACGCTTATCATGGGTCGCAAATGAAATTGTATATAATTTATGATGCTGCTAAAAAATGAGCTAGAATGTGGAAATGATTGGGTCAATTGGGAAGCTAGCTTAGAGATTTATTAGATTGTCTTTTTGCTTTAGTTGCATCAATGTAATAAAATTTTAAAGAAGATTCTTCGTGAAAGGTATGAAAATGAGCTTATTTCTAGGAGTTCAATACCTAGCACCGCATAGCCAGGATCTAAATAGCTAGGAATTGGATATCCAGGAACCGGGAAGCATCGGATTCCTTAGCCACATCTTTTGGGCTTTGATGTGATCCTCTTTTTTTTTTATCTCAAGGGCCAATTATTAGGCATTTACATACATAACACTGGCACGGTGACAAAAGACCATAAGAGCTAACTACTTCACTAAATCACACCCATAAAAATCAAATTAATAAAAATCAAAACATAGAAATCAAGATAAAAAGTTTTCTGAAAACGGAAAGTAAAATAAGAATAATAAAAATTCAAGAAAAAAATGAAAAGTTTAAGCCATTACCACACCATAATTCACTTCAATATACTACCAACGTTGCTAGTCCGCTAGTATCTTGTTGTATTTGCTGCAGGGGTTGAACAGGTTATCGATTGTCGTAGATATGAATTCAATACAATAACTGTTCCTGGGCGTCGATCAGAAAACCGTTTGCGTCATCGCCCAAGTTTTGGTGCGAAGCGCCGCAGCAGAAGCTTAATTGCGCCGACTACGTCAATCTATTCATGATCGTCGCAGAACTATATAAACTCGAGATACTCTGACCTTGAAGAAAGATGTCAAGCCGAACACAAAGCAATATGGGATTCTTCTCAAGAGATAGCGATGATAGCGACCATAACGATGGGCATCCTCTCGAGCGCTCTACAACTGCAGATATGAGCTCAACCAGAGGGGAATCGCCAACTCCAGCATCTCAGAATGAGACTCGTTCGCAGCAGAACACTACTTCTGACCGACCCAAATATGGCGCTACAGAATCTCGTCATGTGGAGGAACACGATTACGGTACTCGGAATTCAGAGGACAGCAACGATGAAGCAGCTCCATTGCTGATATCAGCTGAAGATCCAGCTTTGAACCCGCTCAAATACTTTAGCATACGGACTATGCGACGACTTTCGCTTCTGTTTTTAATCTTTTCTGCAATCATGTATTGCCTGTTTATTATTTCGACATTTTTCACTATCCCTAAATTGAATACCCATGGGGGTAACTTTTATGTGATGATGAATATGCTGATCGCGATTGGAAACCTTGGAATATCACTTCAGATATTCTCGATTCCTACAAAGTCTGCGCGAATCATCAACTTCATTATGATTGGATTTCTATTGTTAAGTTTTATTCTCAGCGTCAGCGTCAACAAGCTGCGTCATTATGAAGGAAATGTTCTGGCTATTTTGGTCAATCTTTGGGTCATCGTCACAGCCGCATGGGTATTGGCTTGCAACTTTGCAGTTGAGCGTACTCGTGTCAGTCTGGAAGAAATAATTTCTGGTCGACGACATGGTTCAGGGTCGCGTGCTCAGCGATCATGTAGAATGTGGATCAGTTTGCTTTGGGCTCTCGTCATTTTCATTATTTTACTTGCGTTGGTTATTTTAGTTGCATTATCTCTCGCTGTGGATTCTTACGATTCACGAATTGCTCAACCTGGTCAATACGTTGAAGTTGAAGACAACTTATATCGAATTCACATCTATTGCAATCGTCCTATACAAAATATTAATGATACCGATCGAGAACCTACAATTCTGCTTGAACCAGGCTCTACTTCAGCAGAAATTTTTGCCCGAGAGTGGGTTGAGCGAGAAGTTTCAGACAGTGGATCAACTATCTCTGATATGCGCTATTGTTATTGGGATCGACCCGGTGTTGCATTTTCTGACAACGCACCATCGCCAATGTCAGCTGGTATGGCTATCGATGCTCTTTCAGATGGTTTGAATCAAATCGGCGAGAATGGACCTTGGATTCTTGTTTCACATGGCGTCGGTGGAATCTATTCCCGTATTTTTGCTTCACGACATTCAGGAGATGTGTACGGATTAGTGCTTGTTGATACATACAACACGCAATACTTTACAGATAACGTTGGTTCCTCCGGTCGAGGATTTGGGTACTGGTTGCACGGATTGATTGCACCACTTGGAATTGACAAGCAGATCGGCTGGATCTTTGGTGGCAGAACATCTGAGGACCGTATTTTTGGAAGATCTCAGTCCACTAGCGGTAAATACAACTTGGCTAAATTTCAAGAGCAAGTTGCTGCTCGTACTTTTACGAAGAACGAGATACTTGCCGCTTCAGAAATTATTCCAAATGATACTCCAATCGCAGTAATTTCATCTCAGGATATGGTCCAAAGCGAAAAGAGATGGGCGGATTATCAGCGTGAACTGTCGCAAATGTCTGACTCTCTTGTGACTTGGGAGATAATCGAGGCGCCACATGAAGTATGGAGAGATGATGAGGGAAGACGTGCTATTTCAAAGGCCGTGGCTGATGTACGTTTGATGGGCGTCAAAGTACGATCGTCTGTTGAACAGGCTTTGGACATGTAGGAAAATGTGGTAGATGGGGAATAGGTGGGAGTATGAAGTTGGGAGTTTAATTGGAACTTACGAAGTCACTTTGTTGAGAATGATCTTTAACGATTTATGAGAAACCTGGAAATGAATGTTCTTTGAACCATACTTTTTTATGTAGTTGAACGAGAGAGAGAGCAGTAATTTGCGCCGACCTAAAATGTACCAAAGAACAAGATGAATAATGATTCGACATTTGAATCGTACTGTCGTTCACTCCTGCAGACAATAAGAGTTATTAAGTATCCAGTGTTTAAAACATTCCACAACAGCAAATATATAGTCAAATAGCAAATATGACTGATATAATAATGGGCCCCCTAGAGCCACCAAAAAGCTTGAAAAGCCGCACGACTGTGAGTGACTGTAAATTGTGATCTGACGGGATATTGCGACTTGCCGTATTTCTTATCAGCTGTGGAGAACGATGGCACGTAGCTTGCCATTGTTCGTTCCACAAAGTGAATTAGACAAAACCGTTAGCGTAATTGCAATCTGCACATCTGAATTATATATATTCTAGCAATTCTATTGACCCAATGTCTGGTCAAATGCTGCTCCGAGCCCGCAAATGCGTAGGAAGCGGCCCGAGCCCGACGGCGGCTCTCTGCGCCTATCGCGGATTGTTGAGCGGTTCCTCTTCACTGCTGTCCCATCCCCGCCCTTCCACTCTTTCTTCCCGCTCTACGCCCAATTCTTTTTCGCTTTCTTTTTCCCGCCATTTTCGTTCGCCAATTGAATTCAAAATGTCTTTGGACCAGCAATATCTTGACATCGACGACTCAAAGGACTACAGTACGTTCCTATCTATTTGCCCTTCCTTTGTTACTTTGCAATTAAATACGCAGTTGACTGACTTTCTGTTTTTTTTTGTAGAGTTCTCATCGCGGAGATCCGTCGTCCACTCTCTTCATGGAATTGTTTCCTGCACTCAGCCAATGGCCGCTCAGGCTGGTTTGAAGATGCTCCGTATGGGTGGTAACGCTGTTGTAAGTCAATTACCTTACTAGAATGGTAACAGGATTTTGAGTTATTTGGTCGTGCGACTGCTTCAATTCTTGTTCAATTGCCAGAAGAATACTATAATTATATTCACGGAAACTAATTAATTGTAACTTAGGATGCTGCCGTTGCTACTGCTGCTGCTCTTACTGTCATTGAGCCAATGATGGTTTCACCCGCCGGAGATGTCTTTTCTCTTTTCTGGAACGCAAAGGACAAGTCTCTTAAGGGCCTTAACGGATCGGGCCGTTCTCCTGAAAAGTTGACTATTGACTACCTCAAGTCTGTTGGTATCACTGGTCACAAGCTCCCCCCAAACTCTGTCCACTGTGTCACCGTGCCTGGTGGACCCGCTGCGTGGGTTGATGCCATTGAGCAATGGGGATCTGGAAAGATCACAATTGCCGATGCTCTTGCTCCTGCTATTGAGTTTGCCGAGTTTGGTATCCCCATCCCTGAGATTGCTTCTCAGCTGTGGTACCGAGGAAAGAACATCATCTCCAACAACTCCGAGAACGGAAAGGATATATTGATGCCTGATGGATCTACCCCCAAGCAGGGAGATTTGTGGGTTAACAAGAAGCTTGCCGAGACTTACAAGCTTGTTGCTAAGAATGGCAAGGCCGGTTTCTACGAGGGACCTGTTGCTGAGCGGATTGTCGACCAGGTTCAGAGCATGGGAGGTGTAATGACTCTTGAGGACATGAAGAAGCACACTTCGACTTTTGTCGACCCTATTTCTATTGACTTTAACGGTCTTACTCTTTGGGAGTGCCCTCCTAACGGACAGGGTCTCCTTGCTCAGCTTGCGACTGGTATCATTCGTGAGTTGATTGAGGACAAGGTCGTTCCTCCTCCTTCTGAGTGGGTTCTTAACTCTGCCGAGTACTTACACATGATCATTGAGGCCTTGAAGATGGCTTTCCGTGATGGTGAGGAATACGTTGCTGATCCTGAGCGTGCTAAGGTGCCTACTTCCGCTCTTCTTGACAAGGCTTACCTTAAGGCTCGATCTAAAGAGTTCGACCCCAAGAAGGCAGTTCCTCAGTATGCTCCTGGTCTTCCCAAAACTGCCAACGACTCTGACACTGTCTACCTTTCCGTCACTGACAGCGAAGGAAACGCATGCTCCTTCATTAACTCTGTCGCTGGTATGTTTGGAACTGGTATTGTTCCTAAGGACTCTGGTTTCCCTCTTTTGAACCGTGGTGTCAACTTCGTTCTTGACCCCACTGCTCTCAATGCTCTCGAGGGTGGAAAGAGACCTTACCACACCATTATCCCCGCCATGTTGACCAAGGACGATGATATCTACGCTGCCTACGGTGTCATGGGTGGTTTCATGCAACCTCAGGGACATTTACAAGTCCTGCTCAACCACTCCATTTTCGGTCTTGATGAGCAAAAGTCTCTTGACGTTCCCCGTATTTGTATCACTCCCGGCCGCGTTGTTGATGGAGTTACTCTTACCAACGTCAACGTCGAAGCTGAGATCAGCGATGAAGTTGTTGAGCAGCTCAAGGCTCTCGGCCATGAAATCACCAGACAGAAGCGCTATGACCCTCTCTTTGGTCGTGGTCAATTCATCAAGCTTACCAAGCTTGAAGGTGGAAAGATCGTTCACAGCGCTGGAAGTGACCCGCGTGGTGACGGTGCTTCGTTCCCTTTCTACATGTAAATTTAACAGCAGACGAAAAGAAAAGTCTCTCATTTTTGTTTATAGGGAAGATTAGATTGAGTTGCTGTTCACTACAGCTTAACGATCATTGTTTTATTTTTGTACCTATGTTTTTTTTTTGTTGTATCATTTAATGAGTTTTCCTCAAGTAGGAGGAGATTTAATGGACGTTTTACGCTTTTTCGTACATATTATACTCTGTAATCTATGTGATCTATTATTGTTTATTTGATTAAACATCAATTCCTTATATATAATAATAATGTAAAACAAAATAAAAACGATATAACCCCAAAAAAGACTAACCAAGGACACATACCAAATGCAGCACAAATCAATCTAAACGCTCAAAATTATGCAATACCCTGCACCCAAAAATACAAAATACTAAAAATACAATGATAATAACAAAATGTGACCAAAACAACGATAAACGAAAGAAAACAATAAAATAATAACAAATATAAATGAATGTGATTACTTCTTCTTGATGGAGCTCTTCTTTGACTTGCTTGATCCCGACTTTGCGACAGAACTCATAATTTTGACATGATCCATAGGAGTCAAATTATTAAATGTTACGTCGCCAGTGTTCTCAGTGTTTTTCTTCTTTTTCTTGAGCGATGATGTAGAAGCATAATGTCGCGGACCATAGATTGTAGAAGATTGAGAGGTGCTGTGTGCGAGCATTGAAGGAGACTCCGGCATTAATGGTACTTCAGGAATGCTTACACCAAGACCAATCTGATGAGCACTTTGTGCGTGCATCAAGTAATGCTGCGGAATTGGAGGCGCGGCAGGAAGTTGTGCATTAATGTATGTAACTGGAGGAGCAGCACCAGAAGCACGAATTAGACTAGGCTGCGAGCGAGCACGTTGAAGACGTTGCTGATGTTGCTGACGACGACTTGATGGACGTGAAGTTGAAGGTGCACTTTGAAGAAGAAAAGTGTCCATTGAACGTTGGTGCTGGATCATCGGCGGAGTTACTTGCGCCGAAGTGAGTGGAGGAACAGCAGAAGATAAATGAAAGTCATGCTCAGCAGCAGCAGGTAAAGGAACGTAATATTGAGTTGGAGAGACTGAAGGTGACCGAGACGCTGAAGGTGATGCAAATCTGCGCTTAGACTCACGATCACTGTTGTATTCAACCTTTGTCATTTGAGGACTGCCAATTGGTAAATCAAGAGGAACATTTGCAAATTGTTCTTGAGGCAATTGGGGCAGTTCAGGTTGTTGTTGCTGCTGCTGTTGTTGTTGTTGTTGTTGTTGTTGTTGTTGTTGTTGTTGTTGTTGTTGCCAGTCTTGAATCTGAAATTGTTGCGAGGAAACATGCTGTAACTCATGAAGCTTCTGCTCAGCAAAATCCATGCGCGACCGCTTGCGCGTCATATACTGCTCTGCAGTTGGCTCCATCGAGGAAGGCATTGACATAGCTATCTGCGATGTATGCGTGACCATTTCAGGAGTGCGCTGGGCAGGCTCTTGCAGTAATATCAAATTTTGCTGTCTTCGTTGTTCATTCAAAAGCGCAAATTCCTGATGTAAAGAAGGCATCCCCGAATCAAAAGCACCAGAAATATTCTGTCTTGCAGCAAAAATATCATCTGAAGGTGAAGTGTACATCATCTCCGGCTCATCATTTGTTGGGAATGTGAGAGCTTCGTAAGCATCATTTGAAATTTCTTCGAAGTTTCGCGGCACCGACTCAGAATTGTAAATAGGACTGTTCTGAACAAACGAGTTTTCATTGGAATCAACCTTGATAGGTTCGGAAATGATATCTGATAACGGATCATATGACGAAGTGGTATCAAATTGAGTCGAGTCTGCTGTAGATAGATCGAACGATTGTTCAAGCATACTGTTATCAGAAATTGGATCAAGAAATGTAGGTGACGAAGTATGATCAATATTGTCGACTTCGGGAACGAGAGCGAATGCAGCAACAATGTCTTCCGCAACCACATGGTTTTGTTCTTTCTTCAAGCCATTCAAAGCGCGAATGTTAGGCTTGCGCGATAATTTCGGAGTCTGCTTATCTTCAGTCATAACTGCTGAATCATCATAAAGACCAGAAGCAGCATTAGACGCAAATAGAGGACCAAAGCGAGATGCAAATGAAGTGAAAAAAGCACGAACGTCCCGTTTGTGTTCTTTGGAGTCGTTCAGATCGTGTGGAAATTGATCTTGGCTTGAAGTAGATGTAGAGAAAGAAGAGCCTGTATCTGGAAGCAATAACAAGTCAGGGTTGAGAGAGGTGTATGATGCAACTGAAGCAGAGGACGACGAGGCCGATGATGCTGAAGAAGAAAGAGCGGGTGGCTGAGAAGAGTAAGCGTCAGTCGCTGAAGCAGGACGACGAGCAATCTCAGGCTTTTCGGTCGTAGACGGCGAAACAGGTGCAGTCTGCGATGATTTTTTGCGCGAGATACGTTTGCGAGAAGACGGAGAGACGGAGTTGCTGCTTGAGGAGAGACGTGAGCGGATAGCGGCCAAGCGCGAAGGGCTCTCGCGCGGGATATCGCGCATGACAGGGGCAGCAAGCATGAGAACTGGTCAGAACAGGGATGGAGAGTTCGGCGGTGCTATTGACTGGGATGGATCTATCTTGTAGACGAAAGCGAGAGTAGCAAATGAAAAAAAGAGAAAAAAAAGGGAGCAGAACAGAGAAATGAAGAAGAAATGGCCCCGGCCCGCTTTATTTCACCGGCGCTCAATCTGGCGGCGGGTTGCTGGGCTGGCCTAATTGGGAAGCACGCTTGCCCGAACGAGGGGCCCAGCCACTGAACCCAGCCACCACAGCTGTCTGATGGCAGCTATCACCAGACGCCCGAGAAGCACCAGAGCAGACTTGTGCAGGCTGTTCTGCGACTATGTTCGGAGCAAGCTTCAGAGAAAAACAGGAATAAAAGCTGTTCGTACGAACTATCAGTTTATCGACGGCGATTGAACGAACAGTCTATTCAAACTTCCAGGTACTGAAAATTCCAAAGAGAAAAGTATGTTCCTTATCACATCGAACCAATTACTGCGCACTTATGTAGTGCATTGCAAGCCAGCCACGCGATGGCTTGAAAGTTTTTTTCTGTCTCGCTCGGATTACGGAGAACGCCTAATCCAAGAACCGCGAGAACAATGCAAAAACAATGCGGATCATTTTTTCCTCGAAGATCTGCATAATCAATGTCGGAGTTGTTTTTGCTCAATGATATAGATCTTCTCACTTGTATTGCAATGATTTTAAGAAGTATTACAATGCACCGTAGAGACTTTGTATTAGGATTTCGTACTCTGATTGCTCGTATCCGAGAAGACGGCCCATGCTGCGATGCCTTTCTCATCGCCAATCAATTTTCATATCCGCGCTGAACCACTATCAAAACCTAATGATTCATGATTGCGACCGAATAAAAATGTTCTACAGAACTTTGCAAGATTAATGGAGTTTACAAAAAGCTTAAAAGAACATGGGATCTTCCGGCTCCACCGCTCGGTGAACAAGAAGCCGAGTTGACAGAACTTCGTGTCACAACAATACTAAGCCCTAATCCAATTTCTGGCCAGCCACGTTCATCACGTGTCAATTATCTCACTTGGACTTCTGTCATGATTTCTACGTAGCATTCCTTCTGCAACTGAAAAAGATTTTTGTCCAAGCTATGGCCATTTCTCGAATTCCTCTTCTATGCTTGAAATCAAAGCTATTGTAGTTATAAGCTGAATGTATTGTCAAATACTGATCTGTCAAGTCCATTTATTAAATTATTTTACAGATAATATTGACGCGATCACCATGTCTCTGTCTATTAGTTATTAGCTTTTGATATTTTTCTTTATAAATAAGCTGGATTCATTTGTTGTATGTTTGATTTGGGTAATTGCTTGAAATCATAAACTTGCGTCTGACGTTATCGGGAGACTTGATTCCAATTGAACATAAACGAACATGTGTGCTGCTGTACTCAAAAATATATTATAAACAGACAGGTGTAAGTTGTTGCAGCCTAATTGTGCTTTTGAATTCAACGCAATGCTGCTACAGTAATACCTGAGGTTAAGGACATCTTTTTTGAAGGATACCTCGACTAGAGGACAGAATTTTCGCGCAAAAATAAAAATCCCATAATTAAAAGGACATTCGAACATGTAAGGATGTCCTTAGCTTTTTGTAAACAAATGACTGATGCAATTTGCATCAGGTTGGGAAAAATATCATGTGGTTTCCCAAATTTCTGGCTATTATCTGACTACAATGTCCATGCAAGGGGCAAAAATTCCGCCTCAAAACGGCAATGTGGATATAAGTAAGGCGGAGTACGTGGTCTTTTGTGGTTTAAATTTTGTTTCTGACTTTATTCCGGTTCCTTCTCTAAATAACGTTAAAAATGAAAACAGATATTATAAATATAGGTAATTTATTCATACAATGAGAATAATTTGGAGGGCGTGATTATTATACATATGAACAGATCGACCAAATGATTGGCTACCACCAATTTTTTTGCCTTGGTAGGACAATTTATGCAAAATACGCAATTTTATAAGTTTATATAAGGAATATGTCAATAATCTGATCTTTTATATAATTTTTACAAGAAATAGCATCAAATTCTTTACTTATTTCCCCAAAAATCTGGTATTCCTGGATAGTAAGAACATTTGGCATTTTTCTGAGCTATAAGGATCTCAGATTCGTGTCTCATATCGGTACTTAAACTTAGGTATTACTGTCTCGCGAAAGAAACACTAGTGGTGTGTTGGTCGTTTATTTTATGCGGCGGTCGCAGTTTGTATTCTTTGTGCTTGGCTTCGCAGTTGTGAATTCTCTTCTCACCGTGAATAACTCAGCACATTATGACAATGTTTAAATTGTACCGTAGTTTTACTAAGAACATTTGGCATTTTCTGAGCTATAAGGATCTCAGATTCGTGTCTCATATCGGTACTTAAACTTAGGTAACACAGGTATAAGGGCTTACAAGGAGTAGAAATACGTCTCACTCCCGTCTGCAGAATAAAGCACAGCCTTTAAGAGGGCCTGGCGTTTACTTCAATGAAGATTTGCTCCCGGAGATTTCGTAAACTGTTGCCTTCTGGTATTTTTTTCCGTAAAAGATGAAATTTACAATGGCTATATCACGCAATTTTACTGCAATGCTCACTTTTGAGAGAACGACTATTAATGATGATCCTCAAAAAATTTTAAATGCATCGGTCCGAATTTACTAGGAAATAGTATTTATGCAAATCTTGTGACAAAGTTTGACCGTAAATTGTAATTATGTAGTAACTTTAGCAACTCTTACGTTTTGTTTGAAGTATAAGTATTATCACTTGAAAGTATATTGCTTTTTTATGATCTATCTTTATTCCAAATGCGAGAATCATGTAATAAAGAGAAGAAGTTTTTCTTTTTTTTTTATCTTAAGCAGCCATTTATTAGGCTAGACGCCAACCCTAATCCACAATTCTAACTAACCTAAGAAAAGAACATAGTAAAGCAAAAAAAAAAAAATAATAATCTGAATATAGAATGAGTACCCTCGTAAGAAAAGAAAGAAAACCGGAAAAAAAAGAGTAGAGAAAAAAAAAATAAAAATAAAAGTAAAAAAAAGAAACGAACAATTGCAACGCAGATAAGTGGAGAGAAAACAACAAACATGACTACAATGATAAATAT
>JAJLWK010000426.1:0-13025 GCA_030570675.1 Myxozyma neglecta | reverse complement strand
TTTTGGAATTAGTAACATCATAATGCAATTCTCCCAACTCCCATTAACTGAGCTCCTACTTACTTACCACATAATTCACCTCTCTCCTAAACAACGCTTGATTTAGAGAAGTTTTATTAGAACTGTTTCTCTGCGGTCAAAATGTCAGCCGGTCCATTCAAAAACAACAACCGTCTCCAAACCAACTCTGATTCATTAATTGCCACATCGAAAGCGCCGACCTATTCCAAGCGAACTAATCCAGATATTTCTCTTGATGAGGAAGCATACGTTAAATCTATTTCACATATTCTAAAACGTGACTATTTCCCGGATTTGGTCATTCTCGAGCAAAAAAATGCATATTTAGATGCGCTAGCATCTAATGACTATGTTCGCGCAGAGCAGCTTCGTCAAAAGATAGAGCGCCTACAACAACCTGGTGGCGTTGCAAAGGAAGATTTGTTAAGGCAAAAGAAGAGACGCCGATTAATAGATCAAGTGTGCGATTCTAGGCAAGAAGTTGATCAGAACACACCGGATCGGTACAGTTTAATGAACGCTCGTGCGGATACTCCACAACTGAAAACTCTAGAGAACGACGGTGTTTTGGATAATTATGATCTTGATCTGGTAGTTGATGATGATGACAATTTAATAGCTACTAGCGAATATGCGTCGAAGATCGGGGACAAAGATACTTTGTCGATGGCATTAGCAGCTGATGTGGCAATGGGGCTTAACGAGTTCCAGTCAAAATACACCTCTGAAGATAATCAGTCGTTTCAAAGAATACTTGAATATCGAAATGAGGTTAATCGAAAAAAGTATTCATGGCAGTGGAATGGGAATTCATTAGTCGGCCTCGAACCAGGCAAAGCTACTGCGCAACATCGAATAGAGGACAACAAAGAAAGATCTGCAGAGTCGAGTATGGCAATTACTATTGTTTCTGATTCGCGACCAAATGCTCCAGTCATGTGGAAATGCGAACCGAAAAACAATTTATTATTCATTGCTTCAAGCAGTTCAAATGATCAAACCTCCAGTCCACGCACGATACAAATAAAACGAAACAATACCAGATTCGACTTTGAAAGCACGAGTAATCCAGACTCCTCAAATCAGCATATAAACTCCTTCTCACCTACTGAATCTGCACCAGGATCTCCACAGGTTAACGGCTATTCCTTCATAACTAGCATAAGTTCACCTTCGCCTTCTGAATTGGGCGCTCCACCAATGACCTGGGGCAACATATCTTCTACACCTATTAGCACCAAGTTCACTTTGGCAGAAACGCCAAAACGTGATTTACTACATCATAGACTACTGAATTCTGTGAACCAAAAAAGATCAAAGCGCGATGGAACAAATCGATTGAAATCTGGCGTGCACCCTCCAAAATTCGGAAGTGCTAGGGGCGTAACTCAAGCGATGCTCACACCAGCTGGAAAGCGGCTGTTGAGTAGTGTGTCTAATACCAAAAGACAGACTATTTCAAACTCAGGAAATGCCACTTTATCTTCTTTAAGTAGGGAAAGAAACATTGTGACACCAAGGCTTGAAAAACGTGGAGGCTGACGAAAACGCGTTTTTCTGTCCATTGATGATTGATGAGATTCATTTATCACTACATGATTGCGGTTGCGGATTAAGTGTGGGACACCGTCAAAAAATCGCCGCAGCACGACTTTTAAATTGTGTTACAATGGTTGTTTTCTATAGTACATAAATCATTTCAGCCTAACAAAAAACATGACTGTTAACTATAAATTCCTGCCTTAAAAGTTCAGATGCTCGCTAACACTTCTTCCTTTACCAGTCCTAGGCATGTTCTGACCTCTTTTCTTTACAACCAAATCATTCTCCTTTCCGGCTCCAAACATACCACCCAACTTACGACTCCATGAGGTAGCTCTTACGTTTTTCGAACTATCAAAAGACGAAAATGAAGCAGAAGTGTCGGTTATACTGATCACACTCTCATCGGAGTCTTGTTTTTCATTATCGTTTTGATCAATAATTTGAAAAATTTTCTTACCGTTGTTAGTTAACTGTTCATGTCTCGATGATTAAATAGTACATACCTGCGTGGAAGAAGCACGATGGCTCGAGACACTTTCGGATGGTTCAGCGACTTTTAATCGAGCAAACATATTCTCGTTCATTTTTTGATAGAAGTTATGTGCTCTTTCTTCCAAGTTTTCTAGCTCCTTCAAACGACTGGCCACCTTACTATCCAATAATGCCACTTGTGTCGTAAGTTGTAACTTCTCCTCATGTAAATCATGTATTTCCTTGGTCAGCAATGTCTTTTCATCCGTCAATTGTGAGTTTGCAGTTTGAACGGTCTCTGCGAGTTTTGCTTGTTGGTTCGTGAAAGTTAAAATTGGATCCAGTTTCGTGGATAGTTTCGAAAGATCAACCAAGGCTTGGTCCAACAGTTTAACTGTTTCATTCGTTGACTGTGATTTATCGTTGAAAGAAGTTTCTAATACTGACTTTATCCTCTCGAGATCAACACTAAGAGACTGAAACTTCTGGTCTAAAAGGGTTTGATTCCTTTCGGAGTCTTGCTCCACAGCTTTTAGTATTTCACCCTGAACAGTGATCTGCACCTTATTTAATATAGATTCAGTCTGTTTTGTATCATTCGACTGAAGTTGCTGTATAGTGGTCGTAGCGCTGGTTAATATATTTGATATTATTTTATTTCCGCTTTTCTCGATCTCATTTTTTAGCTCTGACTTGTTCATATTGATTTGATCGATTGTGCTAGAGCTCTGTTTAATTGAGGTTTCAATACCATGATCAATGCCTTTTAGTGTTTCTTTTCTGAGAAAATTGAGAGAATCCTGCACCGAGTTTAATTGCGAGTCAATGTTTACAGTATTTCCCACGTGTAGATCTTTGAGTGACTGAACTTCTTGGGATATAGATTTAACAAACAAGTCTTTCTCATTTTGATTAATCTTGGTATCGGCCGACATAGAGCGCAATATTTGCAGGTAACTTTCCAATAATGCTGAAAAGCCTTCAAAATTTTGCTGTAAATTATCTACCTTTTTCAGCAAAAGATTTGAAGTTTTGCTGTTTTCGTTCTCACTCGGACTCTTTGTTTGTGTTTGGTTAGCTACTGTCGAAGATAATGCGCAAATATCTCGTGATAATTTTGCGATCGATTTCTCCATAGATTGAATTTCGGGGCTTTCAGCAGTCGTGTAAAGCTTCTCATTTAAATATTCGCGCAAATGTCGTTCAACATCGCGGGCTATGGATTTTGAGGAACTGGTCACCGTGTTAACCAGATCACTCAAGTTATCATTCAAGACATTCTCAGTGTTGAAAACTTTCTCACGTAAAGTGACCAGATCACCTGCATTGTCTTTTGATCTTTTAAGAAGACTCTCAAGTTCCTTCTCAACTTTTCGCACAGTATAATCAGATGATTTCAGAACAGCATCGACATCGACTAATAGCTCATGTGTCCTGTTCACTGAATTGAGAATATCTATCGTTTGGTTGGCAAGTGGAGCACTGGCTGGAGGTACTAATCTCGCGCTAGGCCGTGTAGGCGACCCATTTCGCAAACGCATTGTAGAAGTTAAGTACTGTTTGTTTTTGGGAGATGAGGAGAGATGAGGAGAATCTGGCGCAAGAGGCAACGGCGGCGGTCGCCGGTCAGGATCAGACGAATCCCACCTGAAGATACATATGTTATCATAACAATCACAGAAACAAATCACATTAAAGTATGCCTATTACATTGGTACCACGTTTGCCAACGACAAAGACGAATCCGAGTGTTTCAGTGCAGGTGAATGCCGGCTCATAGCAGTTAACTAAATATATTCAAAATTGAATCTGAAAATAGATCTGATTTTTCAGTTTTTTGAAGATAATCAATTTGAAACTGACAGAACCGTAGGAAGACGCTGCTTAAATGTAAATAGAGACGCGTTGGACTATACCTAAAATAAGGTCACATCTTACGAGACGCGGCGGTGGGAGTTTCAATGTTTACTTCCCAGCTGTTTATTCTTTGAGTTGTCATAGAAACTGCACGGTTTGCACGTGACCTATAAGGGTCTTGTGTGAAATTTTTAAATGGCAAAAAAGCAGTCACGCCAGATTATAAAGCCCTACATTGAACTGTCATCCAACTTGTGAAGCGGCATTCAGTCTTGTGGGAGTTTACAGTTGTGTAGGTAGGTCGTCAGTCCATACACGTTCAGCAACAATGGGTTCCAAATTCTTGAAACAGGGCAAAGTTGGTACGAGCGAAGGATTCTGTGATTGTTACTATTATGTACGAGTATTTTATTGACGATTTTGAATAGCCATCATTGTCAACGGTAGATACGCCGGAAAGAAGGTCGTCATCGTGAAGCCACAGGATGAGGGCACCAAGAGCCACCCTTTCGGCCACGCTCTCGTTGCCGGTGTCGAGCGTTACCCTTTGAAGGTCACCAAGGGAATGGGTGCTAAGAAGGTCGCAAAGCGCTCCAAGATAAAGCCATTCATCAAGGTCGTCAACTACAACCACTTAATGCCTACCCGATACACCCTCGATCTCGAGTCCCTCAAGAACGTCGTCACCAACGACACCTTCAAGGAGCCTTCCCAGAGAGAAGATGCCAAGAAGACCATCAAGAAGGCCTTCGAGGAGAGATACCAGGTTAGTGAATACGAGACTTTTCCAACGAGTAGATGAAATGCTAACTGATGCCTTGCAGAGTGGACGAAACAAATGGTTCTTCACTAAGCTCCGCTTTTAAATTTATTTATGTGCAATACAAAAGTTATAGTAGGGATTGGTATTGAATAAAATTGTGGTGTAGTTTATAAGCAATTAATGTCACATGTTCATATAAACTGTGTAGTGTTTTTCAAAAGCCTAATGCTCAGTTGACAGTAGAATTAAATTTAATGTCTTTCTATAGGATCTCGGATTTGCTTTTCAAAGTTTTACTTGCATACGTATCGATAGTTTAAAAGTACATTATATTGTAATAGCGGACATTATTCTTTTTTCATTGCCACACCCACCACATGCTTTTCCCGCTCTGGGACAAAAGGCATAGTGCCCTTCGCGCTCCGTTTGCGGGCATTTTCCTCTTTCCGCTTCTTACTCTCAATCTGTGTTTTCATTGTGTCTGCCGAATTCTTGATGTAAGCAGGAACATGGCGATGGCGACTGATTCTCCGTATTTCGGGCATGTTCTTGTATCGCTCCTTCAGCGCAGCATCGTACTCCAACTTAGCTCTCTGTCGCGAAGATTTGGCGCCCGCGCGAGATGCAGCATCAGTTCTCCAGACCCTTACATTTCCTTCGTCCGAACCAGACAAAATATACTGGCCATCCATAGTAAACTTGACGCAAAACAACCGCTGCATACGCTTTGTGTGATATACATCGCGCGAATGTCCATCTCTTGTTCGGAAAATTCGTACCGTCTTGTCGTAAGATCCTGTGACGAGCTCTTGACCGGTCGGTGAGAAATCAACATCCATGACAGCAGCAACGTGGTTTTTGTAGACATTGAGCGACCGATTCATTTTCCGCATATCGTATAAGTAAGCGTTGAAGTCTTCGCTTGCTGCCGCAAATATGAAGGCCTCCATAGGATTCCAAGACAATGCGTTTGTGCGCATAGAAGTGACTAGTTTTTGGACAGGCGAGTTCGACCGGGTGTCGTGAATGACGATAGATCTGTCGCTACCTGTAGAAGCCAAAACAGATTGCTCTGACTGATTGAATTTTACTGTGTTGACGTTGTCTGCTCCCCATGAAAGATCTGAGACTGGTTTTGATCTATTCAGATCCCATATTTCGACTTTGGCTGAAGATGTTGCAAATGTTGGGCTTGAGCGGTGATGATCGATACCGGTGAAGCCACTAGATCCTAAAAATGTTTTCACGGGTGTTTGATTGTTTTTGTCTGTCACATCCCATAACTTCACTGTAGAGTCCATTCCGCATGATAATAGGTTTCCGTCTACGGTCATTGTAAGTCCTTTCACGATTCCTTTATGGGCTGCAATAGACGCTTGCTGCTCTCTTGATGTGAGATCCCAATATTTAATAACACCATCGCCACTCCCACTCGCGACAGAACTTAGCTGTCGACTATTTCTTGCCAAAGTGTAAACACCGTCAATGTGGCCATTTCCTAACTGACCGACAAAAGGTGCTGCAAACACTCGCTCCTGTAAATCATCATTAGCACCTTCGCATCATGCTACCACCAACAAAGACTAACCAATTTTGTCGCGTTCAACGCACGCGTGTATTCTCGAGCACGTTCAAACGGATGTAGCTCAGAGTTAAGATTTCGTGAAACTCGAGAGATTTCAGTGCTTCGTGCTGGTAAATAGGTGTCAGATGACCGACTGATGGTCTTCACGATCTGTGTGTGGCGGTTAGCCTCTAGAACTGATTTTGGCATACATTGGAACCCTCATACCATATTGTGTGAGCTCCGTCAAACACAAAATCAAATAAAACTGAGATATTATCCCAAGTTTACTGGCCGTTACAATCGACTATTTGAATTATATCCACAATTTAATCAAATAATTTAACATTGCACTAGACAAAGTTTTCAGTTGGGACTTTGCAATCTTCCATACACGTGATTGTTAAATGATTCTAAATCCTAATGAATAGTAAGTTAATGCAGCGTACTGTGGACATGTAGAAAGGGAAGGAGAAATATGTATTATTGAATGTATATTTGGATCACAAGGTGCTGTTGATGATTTTAACTTTTGGATTGCATGGGTATCAAAAAGTGAGTGCATTTCTATCATTACCACAAACATCTGTTTACGTTACTAAATTGGTTTCCTTTAGTTTGTGGGTGGAGTTCGATGCGAGTAGCAGAGAAGAGTGTAAGCCCAATTCTGATTTTTTTTTAATAAGATATTAGTCTGATCTATATTTTACAAGGTGTCTCCCGGCTCGCTGAAAAGTGTTTACATGTTTATGGCCGCAAACTACGGATAGCCATAGACGGAAACCTTTGGAGTTTTAAAAATAAAGTCTCTAATCGGTCGGATTCAACCAACAAAGAGCTGACCAAACGTATTGAGCGCGGCACCTGCTTTAAAAGATTAGTCGCGCTGCTCGGATTATATGTTGACGCTGTTTTTGTCTTTGACGGACCAGATAAACCAAAATTCAAGCGCAACAAGAAAGTCGAATCTTTACACCCTTCAGAAATCGGGTGGACTAGAAAATTAATCTGCGATTTTGGATTTGAATGCCTTGATGCTCCCGGTGAAGCCGAAGCGGAATGTGCATGGTTACAGAAAAATGATCTGGTTGATTACGTGGTAACTGACGATGTCGATGCGTTAATGTTTGGATGTCGCAAATTACTCCGAAGTTTTAGCTCGAAAGGACCTGGAGCCAAAGAATCACCTGCTGCTATTTTTACGAGACTCTATACATTAGATGACACTTCTGTTGCAAATCAACTTACAGTGCCAGGAATGGTTCTTACAGCAATGCTATCAGGCGCTGATTATTGCACACAAGGTGTCAAGAACTGCGGTATCAAAACAGCGGTCGAGATTGCTAAAGCAGGATATGGTGAAAAACTGATAAAATGTGGATGGAAATCAAAGAGTATTGATTTATGGAAGGAGGATCTTGCGAATGCTTTGCTTCACAATGACAGAAATGAGTTTAGCAACAAGCATAAAGCTATTGTTTTTGACAAGAACTTTCCGTCTAAAGAGCTTGTTGACTCTTATTTATCTCCTGCAGTATCTGGCAGACTTGAATCGCTCGTTTGGAATCAATGTTTAAAACTGCCTCAACTTTTCCAGTTTTCGTCCAAGTATATGAGTTACAATGCTACACAATTTACCAATTATCTTGCCCCAGCACTTTTTGTACATGAAATTGCTAACAACGAGATTTCAAATATTGTTAGAATACACGGAACTCGAATTCACGAACGGTTAAATCTCAGTGAAGTGCGGATATCTTATCTTCCGGAAGACGTGGTGCAATTTATAATCGAGCATGACAACGTAGATGCCATATATGAACAAGCAGAAGATGATCTGAGCAGAGTTTGGATTCCAGAGTTCATTTTAGTGCGCTCTGATATTGGGAAGAGCTCGTTGATGGCTTATAGACAGGCTCTTTTGAAGCCGAAGGTCGATAAGCGTAGAACCGCTTCAAAGTCAGCTGGAGGAAACATGACAATGGATTCGTTTCTTAAACGTGCCGACTTTAAAGATGACGTGTATTCAAAAGTTTTGCCGACAAAAGTGTCAACAAGTCCAGTGAAAACTCCAGTGTAAGAAAGCCTTTTCTAGAACATGATTTAATTTTTCATTATTTGAGAAACTGATCTCAAGATTTAGAAAAAGAACAACAAAGGGAACTGTGACATCATTTTTAGCGAGCGAAGATTATTCTAAGGCTTCAACTTTTATTGACTTGTCGTCATCGCCTTTAATTTCTCCTCCCACCTCGCCCGCACGACCGCCTATATCAATCGGAGTTATAGATTTAAGTGATACTGAATGAGACTCCGTCAAAAATTTTATTAAATGCAAACTGACCTCAACTCCAAAAAAATACCTTATAGATGCCAACATATGATAATACCTTATGTAGGTTTTAACCTTTTCGCCAGATCACGTTGTTTCTCCAACGCCACTATCCACGGATTCTCTTCCTCTCCAGTCATGTATCGTAGCAGTTCTGCATCGCTAATTAACGTACTCCAGAACTCTCCTCCAACTCTTGAAAGTGATTGTGACGCATAAATTATCTGCAGATATAGAGAGGCGCGAGTAGTTTTATCCTCAATCAAAGGAAGATATTCTTCAATGGCTTGTCGAAGGTCTGTGGTTGTCGCATATATAAAAGACGAGAGTAACTGCTCGCTAGAAGTCACAGACTCCTCTGGCTCACTCCGGATCATGGCTGACCCTGCGAGATCTTCGCTCTTCAGTGTATTGCTACGAGAACTTTTGCTCACAGATGAATCGTCTTTGGGAAATATCGACCGAAATCCAATAACTGCAGAAAATACAAACTCTCTAAATAACTCGATATAGCGTTTTAGATACTTTTCGGGAAGAGATTGTAGGGGCAGCAATGCCTTCAATTGGTTTTCAAGATGTATGGACCGAGATAGTAAATATATATGTTGCAATTCCAAAACTGAGTTAATGGATTCTTGGAAAGGTTGAAGTCGCTTTAGATAAGATATAACTTTGATTGCCGTAGGAAGCTGGACATTTTCTCTCAGTAAATTCAACAAAAGAGATGTCATTTCTAATAAAGCATTGTCGACTTCATCTTGAATCATAGCCAATATTTTAGTACTTTTATATCGTATTCCCAATCGCCTAACGTGTCCAACTAAGTCTAAAGCTTCAGCATAATATCCATTTCGGACACAGGTAAGTATTAAGGTTGGTAATTCAAGAATATCAAGGACTTTGTCCACATTAGCAAGTAACGTTGCGGAAGCCTCACGGTCATTCTTCGGAAGGAACACTGACGATGTTGATTCGAGATCTTTTGCATTTTCAGTCATTGCAGGTAAAGACTCAACAATAGTAGAGAATCCTTGCGTAAAAGACTCAAGTGTAGAGGATGTTGTGATGAGATGTGGTCGTGACTCAATAGCAAGCTTTGCAAGCGAACGGTCGATCTCTTGTAAATCAGAGTTCAACGAAGCAGACTCTATCATTATAGAGCCTACAGACAATCCCCGCAGCATTTGAAAGTAGTTCTTCTTGTCTTGGAACTCTGGTAGATGTTGAGAAAAATCATCAGGCAGATCCTTACGAAGAACATCTATTAGAGGATCCATTGCGGGCACAACCACACACCGAGCAAGCTGCACTCTTAAGAGTACAGCCGGATTGCAGCAAGAACTGGCTCGAATCCAATTAAAAATTAACAGTCGTCACTTAGAAGGTAATAACCAGCCACTCGGAAAGGTATTTCGCCAATCAATCGTTCAATTGCGGATCACTCTATTAGTAGGATAACTTGGCGACGGTGCGCAGTGAAGAACCGCCATAATTAGAGTTAAAACTTAAATTTCTCACAATTTACAAAACTAAGGTGTTTGTAACTAGATACCAGTTGTTAGACGTTTAAGGCTTAAAGTTCTAAAAGCAATATAATTGATACGGGCGGCTTAGAGGTTTCGGCCATATCTAATAAGAGTGGCCACTATCAATCAAGGTGGCCCGAGGGCGTTCTAATCTCTCTTCCGTCTGTCCTGCGATCTTCTTGTAGTTAACAGCTTGCGGTACACTTTAGCGCACCAGGTATTGACCCTTTGCTATTTTTTTTAATAATTGAAGACGCTTATCTCACTATACTTACTGGTTCTTACCGACTGCTGACTTTGCAAAGTTTTACATTTTTAGCCTAAGTTTTATTCTCAAGATATGGAGGGTGTTTTTTTTAACAACGACAAGTAAGTTAGCTTCCACCCAATGATTTAGTCTGCATTATTAGAATTCAAACAACTGTTCCGAGTCACTATGTTGATTTGCTACTGTTTATTTGATCTCTCAATTGCTACAAATGATTAGAACTAACTCAACACTCTTATAGCGGATACATCGAAGGTATCGTCCGTGGATATCGTTCAGCACTTCTTACCGGTGCCAACTACGCCAATTTAACACAATGTGATACTCTTGAAGGTATTACTGAAAGGCCTTGTAATTTACAGTGTGTTGATTAAGTCTCCAGATTTAAAACTCCAGCTCTCTGCTACGGATTACGGTAATTTTTTGGCTAATGTTCCGGGTTCATTGTCGACCTCCATCATCGCCGAGAAGGCCAACGAAAAATTAATTGAAGAGTTTCGTTATATCCAGAAGCAGGCTGTTCAGCCTCTTAGTAAATTTATGGATTTCATTACTTATGCTTACATGATCGACAACGTTGCTTTGCTCATTACCGGAACTCTGCATGAGCGCGATACACATGAGCTATTAGAGAGATGCAACCCTCTTGGATGGTTCGAGTCTTTACCTGCTCTTTGTGTTGCCACCAACGTTGAAGAACTGTACAACACAGTCTTAATTGATACCCCTCTTGCTCCTTATTTCAAAGACTGCTTATCTGCAGCTGATTTAGATGACCTCAACATTGAGATTATTCGAAACACCCTCTACAGAGCGTACTTGGAAGACTTCTACGCGTTTTGCAAAAATTTGCCTAATCCTTCAAACGAAATCATGACTGCCCTTCTCAACTTTGAAGCGGATCGTCGAGTAATTAACATTAGTCTTAACTCATTCGGTACTGAGATCACTCGTGACGAACGTTTGCAGCTCGCCCCCAAATTTGGCAAACTCTATCCCCAAGGTACTGAAGCTCTTGCATCGGCCGATGACATCGAACAGGTATGATTGCTTAAGGATGTTTTTTCATATTATATTACTGTAATTCTGATGGCTTTACAGGTGCGCATGACTGTTGAAGCTATTGGTGACTACAAGGGCTTTTTCGACACTTCCAACAACAAATCTTTGGAAGATCATTTTTACTTACGTGAAATGGAGCTTTGCAGAAACGCTTTCACTCAACAATTTACCTACAGTGCTATTTGGGCGTGGGTCAAGGCCAAGGAGCAGGAGATTCGTAACATTACTTGGATTGCTGAATGTGTAAGTTTCTTCCTTTGTTGCTTTCTGTTAACTTATACTGATGTTCGCTATCATAATAGATTGCTCAAAACCAAAAAGAGAGAATTCAAAACTACATTTCTGTTTTTTAAGTCATTTGTAAATTTGTGTTTAAGCAGTTGATTCATTTTGCAGAAGTAGTTCATTTTGCTTTCTTGATTTTTAGTATTTTGTAGTGTTTTTCTTAGTGCTTTCGTTTGATAAATAATATGTAAAAGGTTGTGGAGTCTTTAAGATTTGTTGTACATCGAAGTTGGATTGAGCGGGCTGTGAAATGGTCAATGGTTATTGATTTATATTTCTTTGATTTCCTGTCTTGTAAATCATTAATAATAAGATATGGCATAGTGTTTCTGAAGTTTAAATGAATCATCATTAATTTAGATGCTAATTAGTATCAAAATTGATCGGGTTAGCAATATAAGCTTGTTCATATGAATTTTTACAACATCTATTATGAAAAATCCCATTATCTCTGTTTCTTATAAGCCTATCTCTTCCCAATACAACATTAGAAATCTTGCAGAAAAGATTAAGAGACCAGAGAAAATCTGCTGGGAACTGTTGATAAGGTTGATGCTTATCTGTTATGGTTTCTTGTGCAAATCTTTTTGATTTTTACAGATAGCTACATACCTCCTCATCACAGTTTTTGCTATGTCCGGCTTCCTTTCGATGTTCTAGCCACTTTGGGCTCAGACTTTGGCCACTACAGATTTGGTGACTTATTTGGTTAGGAACAAGGCTTTGAAACCATCTGGAGATGCCGAAAGTTAAGCATAATTGCAGCAACAAAGATATGTGCCATAATCAAATGATTCATTCCATAGAAGGGACAGGTTTGTTACGACCAAAAAAGCAGTAACTTGTGGGCTAAATACTTGGCCAAGATTTATATCTCCAATTATCAGACTGTGACAATGCTTTAAGTGGCATTCTTGAGAACAGACATCTCCCATCATAATTGCTATTCAAATTATCATCTGATGGTATGACATTTACAAAGCATCCAGTTAATCTTCTTGTAGGTCAAATTTACATATACCACACATTCTAATCATTTAATGAAACAAAGCAAGAGTAAAACATTGGACAAACTAGAGCCTTTAATACAAACCATCACATAAGTTTATTTGATTTTCCATTATTATTGTTACATCTCAATCTGTCTATCAAAAGCAGTCAATGCCTGCTACCTTTGGATGTGTTGGTTACCTATAGTTCTAGTGCTGTCTCTGCAGTAGTCTAAGTTGGTACCAACTTTTTGTTTCTATATGAAAATAGTTAATATAGAAAATTCAGTTAAGAATTAAACAATTAATATGAAGAATATTAAGATAGAATATATTTAAAGA
>JAJLWK010000425.1:0-13047 GCA_030570675.1 Myxozyma neglecta | reverse complement strand
ATAGTTAACAGAAAATAGCATTCCTTTCGCCAACACTACCATCCCCGTTGTTCCTACCAACTCTTCTACCCCTGCTGTCTCTACATTCACTGGTGGTGCTAACCAGCAGACTGGTGTCGCCGCTGCCGCCATGGCCGGTGTTCTTGGTCTTGTTGCCTACCTTATCTAAGCGTGCTCGTTTTGTATTCCTTTCATGGATTGCCGTATTAAACTAAGTTTATGGTTCATATAATGATTTTGGGTTATGAAAAAACGCTGTTGGGTGTTTACATTGTTTTCGGAAAGATTGGATAGTAGGTTGTATTTTACTATTATCAGCTTGTAATATTATTTTTAATACCATTAAGTGCATTTTCTTAAAAAAATTGTGTAAATTTTAAAGTAATATTGCAATATTTTGATTGTGCAATTCTCTAAAATTACGTGTCGGGGATGAGGAATGTAGTAAAATTAGATCTGCAATTTATCGTATTGAAATGCGTCAACTTAAACTTTACCCTGAATATGTTTATTTTGCACGTGGCACACTTTATAATGCAATTTCATGAGATGTTTTAAGCTTTGCTCTCAACGGCCTAAGCTTAAGACGTCTCGGTACAATTTTGTCCGAAAGAAAGATCGTGTAAGTTATGCTCTCACTGTAGAATTTCCAATTTGCCTTAAAAATTTAAAGTTACATTCATCTTGTAATTTTTTGTAAATTTTTTGTAAGTTTCTATACTAGAAAAAGAATTTGTAATCGGCGGCGATAGAGATAAGTTTAAGTTTTCGAAGCAATTTTATGTAACTCGTTCGAGTCTTCATTTCTTACTGCCAAAAAAAATTCGAATAATTTAATAGTAAAGAATTTATATAACATTATGCTCAAAATCTTCTGTTTATTTCAGCATCAGAGTAAGAAGCTGTAAAATATTCAAGTCTGTTTTGGTACAGTTTAAGGCTTATGCAAGATTACTGATCCTCATGTCGCTTATTTTTGCGTGTTTAATCTTTACCCGCGAATAACTACATACTGCACTTGACACAGCTTCAGAGTAAATAAAAATATACAATACAAAAAAAAAATATAAAAATTATTACAGCACTGTTTCTCTAAAATATTGGAACTCTTAGATTTATAGATTCTTGTTAAAGCTTGCCATGCATGGTTTTGCGTCAAAGTTTTTGTTAAAATATTAATTTTTTAATGGATACAGCAGTAGTCATCAGGGTTTTTGCATTTAAATAAAAAAAATTGCGTAGCAAATTAGATGTGTTGATGAACATTGCTGAATTAATACACAAAAATGAGATGGTTGTTCAATTGACACAGATTTGTGAAACAGTGGTGATTCCAATGCCTCTGATTAGAGTGGTCGCTGAAGACTTGACTATTGCAACCAACCTCTTGTATCGAGGAGCCATTCTCTCCTTATCTATAAAATTTGCTTTATAATACTGAAATCATGAAATTCTGCTGCAGTATCACTGATTAAAGCTCTGCAGAACAATAGCTTTCAAACTTTATTCAACTGGACTCTCTTCACCGCATTTTCCCGAAAGCCGCGCAATGTCAGTCAGCGAAAACATATTGCTCAATTGATGCACATGAACTCACTTAGGAGCTACTGAACAAGTGATTGCAAAAGAAAAATCATGGAACATTAAATTGAGACACGAACACGTCAAAGAACTCTTGGTACGCCGTTGTGTTCAGCCACAACTAATTGTTTCTGGTTGGAATGGTAAACTTTATTGGCTCCTGCAATATTGTAATAAGGTTTTGAGAGTTTGCCAGGACGCGAGACTTGAAACTCTCAAAATTAAATCCGGATTGTTCTGTCAAAATGTGGGTGTTTCAATTGATAAACAGTTCTAGATGGCAAGTATTGAATCAAGTACAAACATCTATCTGCATTTGTAATCAAGGGCTTCAATATCTACTATAAGAAAACGGCTCTAATGATGAGACAAGTAGTAAGAATCTACAATGGGAATTTGAGGGAAACTGCATTAGAATCATTGAATCCACGTCCCACACCAGTTACACAATGGTGAAAAAGGCCATGTTATCAATTAATTTGTTTTTAAAATCATAGCAAAAGCAAAAAGGTCATGAGTCACGTCAAGATGGATTTTTGAAGCACAGATAATCTGAGTATTTTTTTATCGTCAACAGCCATATATTAGACTAGACATCTAGCACGGTATTCTGCAGTGAAAGGTTGATATGCCATCTTAGTTAATAACAAAGTAGGTATTTGGGAGTACTGAAAGCGATGGCATTCGATGAAATAGCAGTTGAAGTCGAGTTCAAACTAAGTATCACGTAGATTCTAGATTGCGATACTTCGGACTCCGCAAAAAAAGGTAAACGCAAAATTAACCGCTCCTTCCCCCCGCTTAGTTGCTGGTGTCCACAAGGACTATAAATGCCTCTTCCCGCATCCCTTGGATTTGTAACGCCATGTTCTGTTAAAATAAGCCTCTTCTTCACCAGTGGAATGCAACGCCTTCACTGAGTCGATAAAGCAATTATGAACGATCGCGCTTACTAATGTAACCCATTTATTTGAATGGTACACGCTTGAATTGATATGCATCAAAATTTAAAAACCCAAGATATTGCATACAGTCAACATAATAATTCTCCGACAGACTAATGCGCCTTAACTTCTCCCAGCCTAATTACAGACCAAAACGCCGTTTCCTTTTGATCCTGAGTAGAAGATTCAGCTTTTTCGTCTTTTGTAGATGGATCGATATCGCCCTCATAGCTAACACTAAAGAAAAGAGGAATAGTGATTTCACCTCCTTCGGTAGATGGTACAACCTCAACCAGAACAGAAACCCAATTTCTTCCTCTTGCAAGCACACCTTCTTCTAGTACCGCAGAATTATTCTTGTACTCGACAAACTTTGTAGATAACTCTGCCGCCGCCTGAATGTCCCAATCATCATCAATATTGCCTTTTATTTCAATAGTTGGAGCAAGAATTGTGACGAGATGATTCCCCTTTGGCGTTTTTGGAGGAGTAGCTATAGTGGCTTTGATGGACTCGTACAGGGGGTTAAAAACAGTCATTGCAAAAGTGTAAGTAATATGAGGGAGAAAACAGCTGACATAGGGGTTCTCTAGATTGAAAGACAAATTTGTGAGTCTAATCAACGGAAGATAATTCTTTGCTAGCAAATTAATTCGAAAAGAAGTAGTTAGGACCGGCACATTAACGCTCTTACTTCCGGCGTTACCACTACTAGAGGATGTTACATCAGGCCGAACAAGAATGTGGCGACATGCTCGACAGCGCTTAGCCCTTCGAGTTCGAAGCTTTGTCAAAAGTGGTAACAGTTTCGCTTTCTCTCTGACATCATTTCCGAAGGGTTGTCGTAGGCTCTGTTCCAATGAGACAGAATCTGTGATTGAAGTCATTATCGATACTCTCTCCACTTCTTCAGTAACACTGAGCTCATCAAAAGGTCTTACAAACCGCCGATCATAATCAACAGCTGCAGATAATCGCGCTTTATTTGCTGAAACACCTCCAGCACGACCAAGAACATTAAGTACACTTTCAGGCGTTACAGAAGGGGAGTGTGTTTTATAATAAGATTGCAGAAACCGAGTAGTCTCTAAACTTCTAGCTGCAAACCTGCCTTTCCTAAAAGGCGAACCATCTTCGCGATTTGAAGGTAACGATGCGTTCAGATAAAGATCTTTCAACATTGAGGATAAGGCATCAAAACGAGCCGCTGTCGAAGACGCCTCAGGAGTGCTAGGTTTGGATTCGGCATTGCTTTCATCAAAAACAGTAGAAGAATCGTCGCCTTCTAATGGATATTTTGAAGATAATACAAATTTTCGAAGTTGCGAATGAAGAGATGACGATCTGCTGAACGTGATTTCAGATGTTCGAGAATCCCAGGAACAGTACGAGCATTGCAGATAGATCTCTGAGTCAGAAATAGAGTACATGACCAAAGATGTAAAACACAAAGGACAACTAAGACAGTTTCGAGTGCAACTACCGATAACTAATTAGTCTAACTGCCATTATTTTTGATGTTGACAACGCACAATGTATTCTCGCTTTTCCTAGAATCAGAGTAGATATGTAGACATGAGGGACAATATGTTTGAACAACTTCTTCCACTATACATCTCTCACAGCGTAAAGCCATACAAAAATCACAAAAATAAAGTGATCCGATAGCGTGTAACGCAAAAGGGTCATTTAGTGACGGTGGAAGCGTCAAAGTGTCCTCGTTAGACTCTTTTCTTAGCTCAACATTGGTGGTGGCAGGTTCTTCTCCTTTCTCATTCTCCTCATCATCATCAACAACTGGTTCTGCGCAAGGACAATGTATACGGAGTAACGGATACATTAACCATTTAGGTTCTGACAGACTAAAGCTACTGGGGAATATTTGTTTTTCTAACAGATCGACCTTTGATCTAATGAGCCGCATCTTCCAAGGCACTTCGCTAAGAGTTTTCTAAAAATCCTTGAACTTTGAATTGTTTCCAGGAACCAAAAGACGCCAGTAAGAGACTGATCCATAACTGACGGAAAAGCCTATAATGCGACAAGGGCTTGAGAGATCTTTGAAAGAGGCTTCAATTAGAATCGACAGCTCGTCTTTTAAACTCCCTACAACCGATCTTGTTGCACCTCTTTCTGAC
Source organism: Myxozyma neglecta (assembly GCA_030570675.1). Classification (NCBI taxonomy): domain Eukaryota; kingdom Fungi; phylum Ascomycota; class Lipomycetes; order Lipomycetales; family Lipomycetaceae; genus Myxozyma; species Myxozyma neglecta. Next base: position 8,384 of record JAJLWK010000425.1, on the reverse strand, counting down.
GCGCCTTCAACAAATCGGCGACGGCGCTTGTCCAATGAGCAAGCGAATTTTTCTTTGTCTGATGCAGACGCAGAAGAGCTATATACCAGCAAGTATGTGGCCAGTCAATCTGGTATATTTCATCGCAGCTCCTCTTCAACAAAACATTTACCTCACTCAATTTTATGGCGTGTTCTTGATCATGGCAAGATTTTAGATCTAACACCTATCGATGTTATGATCTCAAACGAAAATGCGTCGCTTTCTACATTATACGCACATCGCATACGGATACACTTGCCGTATGCAATTCGCACTTCATGCATTGTGGTTACCGAGGATCCTGTCGACTCTGATGCGATCATCATTGATTGTTTGACGGAGAATCTTGTACTTTACAGCTTTCTATTTACTTCTGAATCCTTTTTGGGAGACTGGAAGCGGAAGTCTCTCAGTGAATGGTGTCATATACTAGAATCCGCTCATTTCAATCTAAGACCACCATTGTATATGCAATGTGGTCCAGCTGGCAGCAGATCTCTACTATTTTCTTTGATGGACGGAGGATTGATGAGAATAGATAGATCCCATACGTTGGCAGATGGTATGAAGCTAACAAGATTGCAATATGTTGTTACTAATCAAGTGTAGATTACATAGAGCGCATATTTAGCGATGGAAGTTATCTTGCTTCTTTAAAAGGTATGTTCCTATGGGGATCCAGCGATAGGGTGCGTGGGCATCCTAATATGTCAGTCAACATGATCGTATCAATGGCTTGTACGTCTTCAGTCTTAATCACAATATCCATAAGCGGAATTTTGAAGCTCTGGTCATTAGACACGTTAACTTCTGTATTTGTCTATGATCTTGCTACATTTGGTGAAGACGCTCAAAAAAGCTCATCAATTAGTGGGCCAAAGCAGCTTTTTGCTCCGGAGCCTGCTAATTTAATATCTACAACAACCACGAAGGACGGAAAAACGTATATCATGACATATTCTCCCATTGGAGAGGGGGCACTTCGTTTGTGGCGATTGGAAACTCCTGAATTGACAAACGGTTCAAGCCTGCAAACAAGCGAAAGCAGAAGCAACCGACAGAACAATTTCCAAATCTCCCTGACTGATATTTTTGATCATCCAATCATTCCTTCGGTGCCTGACGAAAATGCTATTTGGATGATTCCGTCGTTTATTATCGAGGCCAACCGAAGTGTCAAGCAACAAACTTCCGTTTCCGGAAATGAAACTTTCTATTGTATTGATCTTTGGATATTATGGAAAAGTAACAAGTCTTCCCGTGTTCACGTTCTATTCAACATCCCAACGGTACGTGATCCGCCAAGATCCATTTTGGTGTGGCGGGCTGTAGCGCCGGACACTGCTATTGCTGATACAACAACTTCGGATGATGATATCCCGCTTGCTTCTGATGATATATCGCAACGAGCCTTACGAAGAATTTTTCAACCTGGTCTTTTCTCTCCTGCGATTATAGAAACAGTGCTTCCGGTTTACGAGGCTCACTACTCTCATTCGAAAGCAAGGGGTTCAGAAGAGACTTTACATTTGAGCTTACAAGAAAGAGTTTTCAATGTCGTCAGCTCTTCAGTCGTATCTTCAGTGCATGACGAAAGTGAATCTTATGCTAGAGATTTGCAGCAGCAGTGGGCTCGATTTGATAGATTATGCGTTGAGCTTTCCAAACAAGGAAATGAGGCTTTGACGCTAAGTCGTGACCCAATTAGCAACTCTGTTGTTGTTGTGAAAGCTACATCTGTTGTTCATCTGCGCTTTTGTGTTGGATTAGAGCATGTTCAACTAGCCAACACGCGGCGCACATTCTCAATTACCGATAGTGGACGAAGTAGCGGTCGCACCGGATCAGTCCCTCTTATTGCACACAACGATATCGAGTTATTATCTGCGGTGTCTTCATTTTCCAAGCTTCTTCCTAAGCCCGTATTAAGTGAGTTTCTGGCTTCTGCTATCAACACCGCACTTGAACCGCCAACACTTTCGGCCGGAGATTCAGCGTTCGCAATATATGAGTCATGTCTGCAAGACCAAATTTCCGATTCAGCTTTGGATCTATTGCAGAAGCGATTATTAGATATTAACGGTCTGCAGGAGGCGTTCGATACTTGCTTCGCAGACTTGGATTTTTTGCATAAAGAAGAGTTAACAGTATTGTTTGCTCGACCTGCCTTAAACACTAGGTATTCGTTAACTCGATTGGGGGTTTTGTTGATATCATCATCATGTTATCAATCAGTCTGTGCCACGTTCCGAAGTGTCGTTGATATTCTTCTCTTTTTATCTGTATACAGTTCAGGAGAGCTACCAGATTGTGGAATAGAGTATGAGTACTTATTCGAGAAGTTTTTAAAAGTATTAAGAAGTCTGTCGTTTCTTAAAAAGTTATGTGAAGTCTTTCTGAAATATCAGAGTACGGATAATCCGCGGTTGTTATTATCGATGGCTTCAACTGAAGATGATGACTTGACTGCTGGCGTACACAATTTGGCACTGAATAAAGCTACGGATCGCACAAGCAGTGATCAGCCTGAGACGATTTTGGAGCTTTTATTTTCTCGATTTGAGCTGAGTCTTGGGGCAAGTGCCGCAGCACTGCTTGCGTCACCGGCATCAACGGTGGGTTCAAGTTTAGGAAACGCAACGACGTACGTCGCAACTTTTATGAGTATCGTCAATTCTCCGAACGCAGCAATTGCCGCTGTAGGAGCAGCTACGTCTATCGAACAAAGTCTAGCTGCAAAAGCAATACTGCCGTATTTAAGAGATGATTGTGGTATCTGCTGTTTTGTGAAAGGATTGGTTTATCTGTGGTTTGGCGAAAAAGAAATGGCGTCAGAGTGGTTCTCGAGAAGTGTTTGTGACATGTCAACTATACAGATTACCGATGACATGCACATGGCTTTTGTGGATTTTTATCGGAATCACCCGGAACAGCAGCAGCTAGGTGCTTATGCTGGTCATGGAATTTCCCAGTTTGCGGCTCATGTAGCGTCGCTGCTGGATAAGGCTGGCTCGTATGATAATGCCAGCGAGTTTGGAAAGTTGGCGATCGACATGTCTGATGGAAGTAATGAAATGCGGGATACACTTTACAAGGCACTTTTTGATAGCGCCATAAAAGGAGGACTGTATGATACTGCATATACAGCAATGACTGGAATAAGTACAAAAAAATTGTAAGTTTTTCTATTATACGAAATTAATAGCGGTATACTAACATGCATATAGACAACACTCCTTACTATTCAAATTCATATCGTCTTTATGTCAGTCAGGAAACTCCAGCCAACTTTGCAGTTTCCCATTCCTTGAACTACATACTCAAGTGAAAACAATTCTCGAGACAAAAGCGCGTGCGACTGTCGATTTCCCACTGTCACCAAGCGACGATGAACAAACTGAAAATAGTTGTCCAAATTACTATAAAATTTTATTTTCATGGTGCGTTGATCATGAGGAGTATCAAGATGCAGCAGCGGCGATGTATGAGTATATTCAACGATTACGAAGCGGCTTTTCAGCTTTCAATAACGATGATCGAGAACCGTTTAGCAGTGCTGATTTGGAGGTCAATGCTTGCTATCTTGTTTTGATAAACACGTTATCATGCATTCCTTTAGCAAAGGCCTCCACTGAAGCATGGTTTTTAACAAGAAAAACAATTAATCAACAAACATCATCAGGTATGCATGGAAACGAATCTCCATCCAAGAAAATCAAGAGCTCGAAAAATACAAAAGCCGAAGGAATGATTAGGGTGCTCATCAAAGCTTCAGATGTACAAAAGGAATATGACGAAGAAGTTGCTAGGATGCAAGCAATTCTTGCTAGACAATTTATAGAAGAAGTACATGTTTAGTTTGAATAGTGTTTGAATGTAAAAACGGGGATGGGAGGTCATTGAAAGTATGTATTGTAAATTAGAAATAGAAATGGCATTGATGTAACAAGTAATTACGCTCTTATTCTTAAAAAAAATTAAACATCAATTGATTATAATAATCGTAAATAAATTTTATTCATTCTACAAGAGAAACCAAGCTCTAGTATTATTCCAAACAAAACCTAATCATAATTACAAATTACAAAATAGGTTTACTGTATTTAAGGGTTCTCGGCAACGAACTTGATACCCTTGGCAATGTTCTTCTTCAAGTCAACCTTGCAAGCCTCGATGAGCTTAGCCTCGTAGTCGCTGATGGGTCCGATCTCGTGGATGGTCTCAGCACCGCTGGGTCCGAGGGTGACCTTGGAAGCGAAGAACTCGATGCCCTCATCCTTGAAGAGAGGAGAGTCAACGAAAGTAGGCTCGGTGACAGGGGAGCCAGAGAGGGAGGTGAGGAGGGAGTTGGTGAAACGGGCAGCAGCCTGGGCCATGGAGAGAGTGGCGGATCCAGCACCATCCTTAGCCTTGACGACCTCATCACCACCAAACTGGATTCTGTGGGTAAGAGCATCGAGGGTCTCGCCAGAGATGTCGGGGTGGTTGGACTGGGAGATCAAAGGAACGATGGTGACACCGGAGTGACCACCGACGACAGTGACGGGCTCGTCTTCGGGCTTGGTTCCCTTGACCTGGGAGATGAATCGGGAAGCACGGAGAACGTCAAGGGTGGTGACACCGAAGAGGCGCTTGGGGTCGTAAACACCCTTGGACTTGAAGACCTCAGAGACGATGGGGACAGTCGAGTTGACGGGGTTGGAAATGATCAAGGTGAAGGCCTTGGGGGCGAAGTCGGCAACGGACTTTGCGAGATCACGAACGATGGAAGCGTTGGTGTTGAACAAGTCGTCACGGGTCATACCGGGCTTACGGGGGATACCGGCAGGGATGACGACAACGTCGGCGCCGGTGAGGGCCTTCTCGAGACCGCCGTCAGCGGGGAGGTATCCGGTGACGGTGGAGTTAGCGGGGACGTGGGAAACATCGGCGGCAACACCGGGGGCTCCACGAAGATCGTAGAGGGCGAGATCAGTGACCTTGTCGTTGAGCTTCAAGAGAAGCGAGAGGGGCTGTCCGATACCACCTGAATGAAATTAGTCAATTGCTCGAAAATAGATATAAAAATGGCAATTGAAACAAGCAATTAAGAACTTACCAGCAGCACCGAGAACGGCGACCTTGTAGGCCTACACAACAAAGAACAGTCAGTCTCTCTTTGTTCGCCAAAATTTCCGGAGCTCTTCTTCAACTCCAAAGAAAAAAGAATAAAACAAGACTTACGGTGGAAGCAGACGAGGAGAAAGCACGGCGCTGAGCCTGAGCGAAAGCAGAACGAGCAACGAGAACCATTGTGCAGAAGTGTTGTGACGGTGCAAAGAACGGGCAACAGAAAAAAAAGAGCAACGAAGGCGCAAAAGCGACGAGATAAAGGGCAGCGAAGCCGAAGTCCGGAGAGCGCGGAGAAGAGGCGCCGCTCCAGCCACTGCTCCAGCCTTTCCAAAGGCTCTGCAGCCAATCACAGAGACTCGTATACGCCTCTTTTGACCGGCGTCTTCTCGGACTCGGGGATGCATTATGTCAGCACTTGCGCACGATTCGTCTATTCGCTGCCCTTTTAGAATGCTACGGAGAAAAACCAATTGCCTAAGTAAAGAAGATATTCATTGTTGCGTTTATCAACTGTAAAAGAATTCATTGGTAAAACATACACAGTTTATATGCAGCGAGTTTAGCAACAGTTTGTGAGTTTGGATGGTGCAATTAACGCTCAATCCATCTCAAAGTCTTAAAACCATATCCGCAGCGCAATTGATTGTTCTACGAGGTTTCCAATGCTTCAATTCAAAACGAGCGCGATGCCGCCGAGGTGTTGGTTGTTGATTGGGCTTCGGTGGTAAGCGGATAATTACGCCGGTCTAAGCGCGCTCTACGTGACAACACTTCGATTGTACTGCGTAATTGGGCATCTCCCATTAAATACGATACAGTACCATGTATTTTAGAATCTGTTACAGTTGGTAGACATTAGTGCTCATACGTCAACACAACTACGCTGCGGATTCCGCAATAGTCAATTTCACGTGCGCAACTGGCGCCTGGAAAGTAGAGCCGTATGATCAATGATCCCGCGCGAGGAGCATTAAATGATCTACATCGCGGATGCACCCAGGCACTATAGCCACATCAACTGCTTTTAATGTAGAGATAGTTTGCGTGACAAATTATTTGGATACTTACCGAACTGGCTGAATGAAGTCTTAATTCTGTTTAGCGCCGAGAGCTCATTTTGCTGATTTATACATTAGAATCTCTGTGCACACGATCCTAGCAAGTTGTTGAGTTTGAGTCTCTGTATAATTGATAAAATGTTTCTGTAAGATGTAATACAATGCCTTAATATGTCAAAATAGTCAAAACTCTTTATGGCTGAAGTAGAGGAATTGCAATATCGATGACCAAAGGTAATGATTTTGGGTACTGTCCAATTTAGTGCAATAGCAATCAACTATCTTTCCCTACGTATGTGCAGACGCAACTGGGTGTGTCTCAAAGCAATGGAAAACGACTTGTTCTTGCTACTTTTGTTTAATAATTACTACATTCGTTGATTGGTCGCCTTTTATGACTCTGTTCTTGAAAAATGTTCCTCTTACGATAGTGAAATCGCAGAGTTTGTGAAGTTGTGCACTCCTTTTGCAAGTTCCTTTCTGTCTATTGAATATACTTTTAAACATGGTAATTGAATTGTTTACTCTACTTTAGCGAGTCTAAAGAGAACAAATTTGGGAGGGATTTCACCAATCTGCAAATGTTTGTAAGAGATAATTGATACTATGAGTTCCTTAGAATCTGTGCTAAGCTCATAATATTTCATGCCAGGTTAAATAATGTTTGAATTGTGGCAAAAGAGCTTTTACGTTCAGTCAGTGTCATTTTGTAGTCTGAACAGTGCTTGCAAAGTTTAGAAACGTTGTAGTACCGTTTACAAATATCAAAAAATGAGAGTTGGCGCAATGCATCAACGCATTATTTTCCAACTGTCAAGTATATTCTAAATTCAATGATTGAGTTAGCACGGTGAACGACGATTTGGAGCAATGGCTCTTTGCCCGTCCGCATGTAGCGTTTGACTGTCGTAGTAATGCCTTAGTTTACGCCTACAAGTTGTTTTGACAGAGCTGATTGCAATATATCTCATACTATTTTCCAAAAGCGAAACACGTTACAAGAGAATGCAAAGCACACATTTTCACATTCACAATTTCGACCATCTATTTCTAGAACAAGAAAATGGAAACTCACGTTTTCTTCACGTTATCCAGATGGCAAATTTTGACCAGAGAACCGGGTGCACACACCTGACATCGTTGACGTCACGAACCAATTAGTCGGGTTTGAATCAACCAGTTTCAGGGGCAACAGGACTGACTTTTTTCATGAATGAATGTGAAGAAAGAGTGGGTGGGGGTTGCGTCACCGTGCGGCAACCGGGCGAGTTCACGCCGCTTGCTATTTGGTTTTAAGAACTGAGTTCCTGGTTCGTCTGGCAGATTCATTTATTTACGTGTCGTTCGTTCATACTTCATCTTTATAAACACAAAATACATACAGTGAAGATGTCTGGACCAGTTGCTTGCCGTGAGTAGAATTGCTGTTTTACACAATCTGATCGCAAGTCCGCTAACAATCCACACTCAGCCGTTCCACCATATGTTAACGATGATATCAATTCATTCGCTTACACTTCAGCTAGAGCTCGCTGGCCCATTATTATGACTGGTGTCATTAACGATGTAAAGCAGACTGCTTCTGAGGCTGATGCTGAAAAAGCTGCCGAGGCTGCTGAAATTATCAAAAAAGTTGAAGCCCTCAAGAAAGATCTTGATGATTTAGTTGAGCTTGTGTATGATTGAGAAATTTTTAACCTCGTCAAGTCAATTGCTAATTATTCGGTGACTTATAGACCTTTGGAGGAAGATGGTGGCCCAGATATTGGTATCTACAACTCAGAACTCAAACGCCAGCAAGGATCATCACCTATGACCTTTGGAAACGGTCCCTGGTTATACACTGAATGCTACCTTTACCGTAAATTATACAGCTACTTTATGACTTCTAAATACTGGAAGGGATATGATATCTATGCTCGCCAGAAGATGGAGGCGTTTAAGTCCAGTGAAGTCGCAGTTGTAGAGTTGGCTGTTCGATACAAGACGCTTTCATCTCAACTTCACGGTGAAATCTCGAAAGATGCCCTCAAGGTCCTTTTCGTAAGTGTTTGATATTGAATCTTCAAGATTTGCTTATTAACCGTCTGTAGCGCGAATTTATCGATATCTCTTTGTGGGGTAACGCTACTGATTTGTCTCTTTTGACCACGCTTTCTATTGATCAATTACAGAGTCTTCAAGGAGAAGCTG
>JAJLWK010000424.1:0-13060 GCA_030570675.1 Myxozyma neglecta | reverse complement strand
CTGGTAAGAGTATTTGCGAACAAGCTTGATCAGTTCGTCGCGAGTGGCTGGTTCCTTAGGAACCTTGTATCCGTGAGATACAAGCCAATCCTGAAGATCGTTGTCTGTCCAGGCATCAAACAACCAATCCGAGGTGTCAGAGGATTCTTTTTTGAGACCGGAAGCAATATAATCATAATTGCTGCGAATTCTCTGCAAAAGCGAGTCACGGGTAGCAGCAGCAGAGGAACCAAAGTGATGCATATCAAGGAACTTCTTCAAAGCAGACTCAGACCAGGAGTCAAATATCCAATCCTTAGTGTTGGTGTAAGTTTCCTCCATATCAGATCCCGACTTCTGCCAGGCATCTTGTGCCTGAGAGGTGAGCCACTCATGGTCCTCTTCAGCAGCTTCCTTAATGTCAATCCCTTTTTTATTGAGATAGTCAATCAAACGGTCATCACTCCAAGATGTAAAGGGGTTTGGAATGGCTTCTGTTGCCTCATTCCAGTTTTCACGGACCAGACCAATAAGATCATCACGAGAGTCTTTTGACTTGGAATGGACATTGTGGTCATTAAGCCATTTCGAAAGCTGCTTGGTGTCCCAGGAATTATATTCTGCGAATGTTAGGAACAAGCTTGCGTCGACATTATCATCATAAAGCATACCAGGGGAATGGCTGTGGAGCGGAGAAGACCAAGCCGAAACTGTGATTACGAGGGCAGAAAGTAAGAAAGCGCGCGACAACCTCATGATTGAACACCAGAACAGATCCTTGATTTAAAAGCAACCTGACTAGCAGAGATGAACAGATGTAAGAGGCTGACGCATATTTATACGAAGATCTAAAATCCAATTTCAGTGTGACGGTTTAGGAACTCAGTTGTCGATCTCGACCACTTGTTCAGGGCGAGGCTAACAAGACGACGTTAAGCTTTGCAAATTATGATGACGTCGAGATGAGTGATGCGATGACGATCGTGATCGTAGTTTAATACTCAAATTGGTGCACGGGTATTTTCGTGGTTGTGGTATCTTATTAGAAGTAATATCGATCATCAATGTTACAATTTTGGCTTCTAATTTAACATATCTCTACAAGGGGTAATATCATGTTCATGGAACCTAAAGCGCTAAAGTCGTCACAAGTATTCGGCACAGCTGCAGATGTAATGGCAGTTGCAGCCATCTTATCGTATGCCAGTTGACCGTGCATACTAGGAAATTATAGCTAATTGAAAATTCCAGCAAGTTGTAGAATGTAAACAATGATTGAGAAACTGTTTCCGTTGCATGTGCGCATCCCCGTTCTAAGGATCTACGCCATTTCCGCCAAGAATTGACTACGTTTACTCCGGTCGGATTTATCGGAGATAGTTTTAAAAACATACTAGTGCGGCTTTACTGTAACTATGCTTGGGGGCGAAATAAAACGTATTTATTGTCAGCTTTTTCTAGATATTGTCATGCTTATTAGTTGCAAGTAGGCTGATTTTATAATTGGGTTTGCTTTGAATTTTGGAGATGGCGCGGATATCATCTGCATCTGCGTCGAAGTATTTAAATAAGTTTGATCGACGCTTGAATTCGCAAAAGTCCGTACATGCTCTAACTGATATGACAACCTACATTCGCTATTATTTGGTACGTACTGATCTTGAGTGGATATTCATTGTCTGATTTGAGTCATATGCTAATATCAGCATAGAAATTTTTACCATATGTTTGGCCATACAAAGACCGTCGATTACAAATCGATGGTGCTATGTGTCTGACCATGATGCTACTATCCCGAGCAGTCAATATAATGATGCCATATCAACTAGGACGGGTGACTGATAGTCTTGCACAAGTGGAGGCGACGGGAACAATACATATTCCTTGGAAAGATATTCTGATTTATATAACGCTACGATACGTTCAAGGTCACGGTTCGCTGCTTGGTTTCTGCGAACGGTATTTTTGGACAAGAATTTCCTGGGCTGCAACCAGATCATTATCGGTTCTCGGTTTTTCACATGTACTTGACTTAGATGTTGGATATCATCTTGCTCATGGGTCTAGTGAAATCATAACAACACTGGATCATACGCAAGCGATTGTCAGTTTTATTGAGAAGATGACTTTTCAGATTGTGCCACTTGTTCTTGATATGAGTCTAGCTTTAGCGTTTTTAGTTACTACATACGACAGATATTACGCTTCGTTGGTAGTTTGTATTGGGACTACTTATGTTTTGGTGAGTACTATGTTTTCACGATCCAGAGCGGATCAGAAGCGAAAGTTCTATACGGAAATTTTTGAAGAGTTCAAGATCAAGCACGACGCAATTTCCTCTTATGACACAGTTAAATATTTTAATGCAAAACAGTATGAAGAGGATAGATACAAAAAAGCGGTGGACTCTGTTCAAGCAGTTAATCTTCAATATCAAGCTAGCTCACATCTTTTATCATTTGTGCAGAATACGATTTTTACTGTTGTGCTGCTGTTTTCGTCTGTTTTTTCAGCTTACAAAGTTGCGTTAGGAGAACACAAGGTAGGGTCTTTTGTGACACTACTGACCTATATGAAGCAATTGCAGCACCCGTTGGATCAATTATCTAACTTTCTGAAATCTACGCAGGATAATTTGGTCAGCGCAGAGAAAATAATTGACATGCTTGAAACAGAACCAGATGTTAAGGACAAACCTGATGCACAAGATTTAAAAATTACCAACGGTGAAATTGCATTTACAAATGTCTCGTTTAAATATCCAATCTCTGAAACTTCTGATACAAGTAATCATGTGAATGCAATCAAGAATATATCTTTAACCTGTAAAGGAGGTCAAACCGTTGCTTTTGTTGGAGAGTCAGGTGGTGGAAAAAGTACTATATTTCGATTACTTTTCCGATTTTACGATGTAGCTTCGGGAAAGATCACAATTGACAATCAAGATATTCGCGATGTGAGATTGGATTCCTTGACTTCCGCAATTGGCGTTGTGCCCCAAGAATGTGCGCTCTTTAACGAAACGATTATGTACAATATACGATATGCAAAACGAGATGCTACTGATGAGGAGGTTTATGCTGCTGCAAAAGCTGCCGCTATTCACGAAAAAATTATGCGGTTTCCTGAGCAGTATCGTACTGTTGTGGGAGAACGTGGAGTACGACTAAGTGGCGGCGAAAAACAGCGCGTAGCTATTGCGCGAGTAATCCTCAAAAATCCAAAAATATTGCTTTTGGATGAAGCAACTGCGATGCTTGATATCGATTCAGAAAGACATATTCAACGTGCAATCAAGGAAATCAGCAAAGATCGAACGATGTTAATAATTGCACATCGTCTTTCAACGATTGTAAATGCAGACAAAATCGTTGTGATACAGGATGGACAAATTCTAGAGACTGGCTCACATAAAGAGCTTATGATCAAACAAGGTAAATATCTGGGAATGTGGAAGAAGCAAATGGCGCCTATTTTTTTGGAAGACGGCGGGGAGTCGGAGAATGGAAAGGATACGGAGAAAAAAGATTTACCGTTTATTAATGATTTGGATATTTGAGGCATACATATTGGAAAGGTAATGGGTATATAATTGAGTGTAAATTAAGGGCGTTATGTATTTTGAGTTTCATCTTCATCACTCTCGTCGTCGTCACCAGCACCAGAACTTTGGTCATCGTCAGCATCTACTGCGCTACATTGTACTATTAGACCTCGTAACTGGTCATCAGAAGACCAATCCAAACCACTTCCTATTATAAGACCCTGATTTGTCAGTTCGATCTCCAAACTAAACCAAAAAAAAAAAAAATTTAACATACAAGAAGCACAGGCTTTATAGTCTCAAGTTTCTTCCTCACGTCATCAAGTTGTGCTCGTAATCTATCCATTAGAATTGTTCTTTGATTTACTTGTAACCTGTACTCACAAATTAATCTTTCGTTTATCTGCATCGCCCAAAACTTGTTTTCTCCTCTCTTTATTTTGTTTTACAACACTCTTCACTCTTTCTGTTATCGTTCGATTCTTTTCGTGTGCAATTTTAATTTCAGCATATTGCTGTTTTAAGAGATGTTGTAGTTGAGCTAACTTCTTGTGTTGCTGAAGTAGGTAATCAAATGCAGTTTCATCTTCTTGCAGAATATGATGCTGCGCCTTTTGCTGCTCGCGACGCTTTATAGCATATAAACTTCTGCATTTCTTAGTATGATTTATTGGGAGCACCAAAATCAACTTACCCAAACAGCTCTTCCTTCTTGATCATAATCTGTACCTCAGCGGCAGCAGCGCGTTTCTTTAATACCTCCACATCAACACCAACAAATTGCTTTCTAACATTTCTATCCAATTCAATTTCGTGCTTTTCTTTCTCAAACTGTAGTGAACGTAGTGTAGCATATCGGTCTCGTAGTATAGAAGCTTTTATAGTTAATGATGGTGCAAGTGGCTCACCCACGACGGTTTGCGATAGTGGAACGGCATCAAGTCGAGGTATTCCAGTTTCTGCTTTCAAGCATATGTGTAAGATATCGCGACATATAGAATCCAGTGAAACGTGGTCGGTCATTTGTTGTGGTTTGATTACTGTTTTTGTATTGTTTGTGAATCGCGATTAATGAATTAAACGCGACGCGACAGCAACGCGTAAATATGCGCCACAACAGAAGCCACACACCGCCACTTGGGACTTTCATAACAACAATAAACGCGGGTGACAACATTATAACTCAGCCAACTAAAAAGTGATGAAACTTCGCTTTGGGCTGACCACCTGAACACCGACTGCTCTTTTTGATGAGAGACTAGAAATGAGCGAAAATGAGCGAGAGAAAGGGGATGGTGGAGAAAGCAAAGATTTGAAGGATGAGACTAACGATAGTCTCTTTGAATTGTCGATGCTTGATTCGGATTTCATTGATAATAAACAACAGCAATTACCACATAATATCTTGAAAGATTCTTCTGAAGTCATTGAGAACGATATAAAAGACATGGATATTGATCTTGATATGAAATCTAGCGCGACTATAGATCAGAAAGAGCAGAAATCAACCTCCTTGATATCAGATTTACCAGCATTTGGCTCACCACTCTCACCGAAAGACTCTGGTCTTCCTATTGCTATCTCTACGCCAGCATACTTGTTTACTTCAAGATTTGGCGGTGGAAGCGCGAACTCCAGTTTGAGTAAAAATCTAGCTATGTTTTCAAGGACAAGCCCCAGTAGATACAGTGATTTGAGAGGGATGAATGGGACTAGAGGAAGTGGATTTATGAACCTTGGCAGTGAGATTCTTGCTAGTGCAAGTATGCCGTTCAGTAGATCACCTGTGGGATCTCCGAGAGCATCGCCTGGGAGCTCACCAGAGAAGAAAGATTTGCCTTCTGCGCGACTTAATTACGGTAACAATGAGGAGGAAGCAGAAGAAGAAGAGGATGACGAGGATGAGGAAGATAGTGATGAGGCAATTAGTGACAAACCGGAAGAAGTAGAACCTGAGAAGAGTCAACTAAGTGATAGTACAGGAAGCAAAGGCGAAGACAGTGAAGAAGACAATACAACCGCAAGTATTGAAAGCGCATTGCGCGACGAACAGCGTCTTGCCAACTTACGTGCACAATCGCCACAACTTTCTACAAACCAACCTTCTCGCAAAACTCTTCCTTCTTTTCTATTAGCCCGGAAAAATTTAAACGAGTCTAGTGAACAGAAATTGAAGAATGTTAAATTGACGTCGCCATCACAATCACCGACTCCAAGTCCGCGGAATTCAAGTCTTGAGGAGAGTAAATCATGGAGTTTTGGTCTGAATGACGGTCTAGGGCCTGCGTTTGAGCCGTTATCAAGAGGGTTAAGAAAATCGACAGCAAAAGAAGATAAATCTGCTGTTGCGGAAGAGCCGAAACCTGAAGCTTGCAGTCCACCATTGTTGTCAACTAATTTACAGCCCAAACTGCCTGAGATTTTACAAGAGAGAGAAAACATTGATACGGTTGAACCGCAGCCGACAAAACTGCTATCCACAAAACTGCAACCAAGTGGAGCGAAACTTGCGAAAGAGGATAAGGTTCTTCCGGATTTAATGTCGTCTCCTGAACCTGAACAACAGCCTCAATCTCCTGAACAACAATATGATGCAGGCAGCGTATTTCCTAAATCTTTACCATCGTCGCCTTCACCCGCGATCCGTCAAGAGCCATTTACATTGCCAGTTCGATTACCGCGACGAAGTCCATCCAACCGCTCTCAATCAAACAGCCCTAGTTTCAGCGCCAATCGATCACCGCGTCGCGTAAAGTCTCCAGAGTCTCCAGTCAATACACCACGAAGAATTTTACGTGACTTATCACGAGTAATAAGTTCACCTCCTGGAGTGGGTACGCCTATCCGAGGATGTGCACCGAAGAATGAAGAAGATAGCTCTGTGATAAGTGAGGCGGACGTGGAGAAAGAGCGCGAGAGAGTTATCAGGAAATTGGAAATACTTAATAGGGATATGAAAATGACTGTGGAAGGGTTTGAAGGCGTGAAAATGCTGGCAAAGGAGACGTTAACGGAAAAGGAAGGTGATGTTTCTGATGTGAAATCAGAAGAGCAAAATATTACAGATGTGAAGTCAAATGGTGTGATGGATGCTGAAGCTATTACAGAATGGGATATCGACCCAAAAAAATATGCGCGAATGCAAAGACTTGTGAAATTGACTACTATTGTTTTTTATCTGATTCTATTATGGGTCGCTATTCAGATTATAGCCTATATTTATAACAAGTATATGTATGATGGTGTTGAGTTTGGGGGGCCTGAGATTGCCCTGGGTATGAGACGCGCTAGCACGGGACAAGTGATGTACGATTGGATGTAATGGGAGCAAGTGATGGAGCTTCCGAGGGTATTTTTAGTCATTGTATTTTTAGGTGTTTATCTGGGTTGTGTACGAATAATTAGTTATTGCAAAATGAGACAGATTTAATCAAGAGTGATCAAAAACTGCTACTTTGCTCATGTCAATTGAAAGTATGGGACAAAACAGGCTGCAACCAATTTGGTAGAAGTTGAAAGAGAGAACACGAAAACGGTTAGTAGTCACGTGAAAGATGTCCTTTGATTTAATTTGGCATTATAACCGAATTGAGTCTGAGACAGTGCAATGACTTGCAAGACAATGAAAACAGAAAGACCCATGATCATGACTTTGGAACAATATGGTGAATCACCATAATTCACTAAAAAAATAAATAAAAAAAAACTCCAAATATTCTAGTTATTCTAATGTACAACCACCTCTATCAAACTCTACGAACGATCTACAAAACAAAGAAAAGAGAAAGTATAGAAGATGTAAAGTCTATAAATAAAATATAGCACTAAGTATGAATGCAACTACAACCAAGACACCAAACCCAAAATAAAGAGACCAAAGAAAGCAACAAAATGTAAGAAGAGGGAAAAAAAAAAGGAAAAATGTACCAGCCCAGAAAGAATAAGCGTAATGAGAAAGCAGCGGTAAAAGTAATGTACAACGAAGAAAAGATGCCAAAGTCATCATATAACAATGCAACAAATATTAAAGAATAAGAAGGAAAGAACGAAGCAGGTCACATGCCGAAAACAACGAAAGCAAGCATTGCGATCACCAAGCCCAGACAGGAGGAGTTGCGATGCTTGTGCGAGTCTACCGTCTGGCGAAGGTTTGAGCGGAGAGCGGCGTCCGATGGCTTTGTGAGCGGAGAAGACGGCGGACGGTCGGCTGAGAGGTCTGCAGAGGAATGCTCGACGCCGAGCGGGGTATTTGTGTCGCGGGACTCTGTCTCTCTCTCTTCTGCTTCTGCTGCGTCTTCCCTCGTGTCTATTGAGTCTAGCTCGGGTATTGGTTCGTCGCTGTGTGCGTAATCGGAGTCGATGAGCCCGACGGTTTTATCTGACTGCTCTGCAGACGCAGCCGGAGCAGTCGGCTTCAGCTTGATAGAGACTGATGATACTGTGGAAATTAGGGAGGTAGGGGAGTGTGTCGGGAGCACGGTGTACGTCGAGAGAGGCGGAGAGGAGTCGTTGGAGGCATTGAAGTTATAAATAGATTTCGCTAAGGCGCGCAGAAGCAGCGTCGTTTTGGACGACGGACCGAGCAAAGCCGCGAGCAGCCGAGTCGACTGCGGCGGCTGCGGGAGCGCGACGAGCGGGGGCTTGTACAACGTCAGCGCAGGCTGCGACGGCGAGAGCGAGTCACCTGCCGCCGCAGCGAGCGAGCACAGGCCGAGGTCAAAACACACCGACGACGCGTCGCAGCCGGACGCACACAGCTCCGCGGCAAAGAGTCCCTCTCCCAGCACAGCGAGAATGGCCCGCACGTGACTGGACTCTGAGTCCCCTGGCTCCGGTTCGTCGTCTGACCGGCAGCTCATAAAGCCGTCTCCGGCCGAGCATCGCATGGCTTTTGAGGAGGAGGACGACGAAGATGTTGACGAGGAAGATGACGACGACGATAACGACGAAAAAGACAGAATTGGGGAGTAGTCAGACGAAAGGTCGACCGCTCGCAGGAAGGCGACAACGGCTCCCACTAACCCCGGCTGGTCTTTCTCCGAGGCTATTCCCACTGACGATTTGGCTTGCGATTGTGACGAAGGTGATGACGATGAAAAAACGCGTAAAGCAGTTGGTTTCCAAACAAAAACCAGGGCGGCCGTGACGAAAAACATCGCCGCTGCCGCCGCTGCCATCGCCGGAACCACCCGCGTCCGCAGTAACATAAAACAAAGGCGCACGCGCTCTTTACGCACTCTCTATAGTTGCAAACAAACCAGCACCAACTGAAAATTGAATTAAGCGATTCTCGCAGCGGGTAAAGGACGCAGCAACATCAATTCCCCAGACCGCTTCAGCCTGCTGCTCCACCGTCTGGTAAAAAATTATGGCCTGCGCCGCTGCGGCCACAGATACCCGGCTGCGGCCCGCATTGGCTGCGAGCACTTTTCCTGGGCAACTATGCACGAACCGCTTTAGATCACGTGATGCTACGCCAAACCGTGCGTGTCATCGCGTCTCAAAGCCTATTGTCAGGGCTTCTTCCTCTCTTTGTATTCTATTTTCCTTTTGTTTTTGCTTTGCTTTCGCGACAATGCTTGGCTTCGTGTCTGCGCTTTTGATATTTGCGCAATCTGCGTTTGCCTTGTTTGCTGATGATGCTTTCGTGGTCGATTGGCATAAACCGTTAGTAGGTCCAATTTCGTCTCAGCGGGTTCTAGTCGGCGACTCTTCTCTTTCTCTTTTTTCTGACGCTGGAGTTCTTGCTTCTTTGAATGTTTCATCTGGCGAGTTTCTTTGGAGACACGATCTCGATGAACTAGCAGTAGCGCACTCGCTACTTGAGCGTCTGGATCCGCTTTCAGTCGTTCTTGCTGCTGCGACAAAGCAGAACCCCGCTATAACCCATGTTGCTGCCTACGCTGAGCGATCAGGTGGTTTACTTTGGGAAACCAACTTAGCGGTTGGTGCACCTGTCAGCGTCGCAATTGTTTCCCGTGACACTCTTCTTCTTGCATCCAACGGTGTTCTTACTAGACTTCGTCATCTCACTGGCCATGTCGCTTTCCAGTATCAACTTGAATCCGGTCTCAGTCCTGTAGCTGTTGCTGCTACCGACTCTTTCATTACAATTGCAGCACGATCGCAATCTGCGGGTCTCGTTTTCCTCACTCTCGATCATTCTGGCAATTTTATTTCGACTACTACTGTTGACTCTGATCCAGCAGCCGTCAGCATCAAAGTTATCGACGACTTCCTTGTATGGTCTTATCCATCTGCTCCTGAGACTATTAGGTTCGCCTCAATCTCACAATTGAAGTATGTCGGCTCAATCAGCGCTGCTCGTACTTACACAACCTTCGATGTCGTTCCAGTATCATCTTTGACAGTCTTGTTCCGTGATGTTGATGGCAGTTGGTTACAAGTTTACGACAGCAAGTTTTCTCTTATTTCCAGTTCAGAGTATTCGGGCTCAGTTCTTGCTGCAGGCACAAAGGTGCTTTTTTCGATTGGCTCAAATGAAATTTCGATTGTCCTCGACAACTCATTGTCCACCGCAACTGCCGAGCTGCCCGCTGCAACACTCGAATATGCCAAGTGTGCCTCATCTTGTCTACTTGCTTATTCCAGTGGTGAATACGCTTACGTCTCATCTTCTGAACTTCTTTGGACCAGAGACGAGTCGTTGGCTAACGCCGTTGCTTCTGTTGTGATTGATCTCGAGGAAGAAGGCGACGAGTCTGCTCTTTACAACGTTCTTTTCGAGGAGCACGCATCTCCAATCGAAGCATACATTCACCGCGTATCGCGACATATTACAGCTTTGGGAGACCTACCTGCATATATTGTATCCTTCGTCAAACGCTTTGTCAGTGGAAACTATGACGTTGTGCCTGAAGATATCAAGGTTGCTGCTGGCGACACTTTTGGATTCCGTAAATTCGTTATCATGGCGACCACTCGTCGTGGACTTCGCGCTTTGGACACATTCAATCATGGTGCTTTGGTTTGGAAAATAGATGGCGTTATTGATCAGGATATTGTCGGTCTTGCTTTAAAAGATTCAAAGACTATTCTTGTGATTGGAAAATTTGGAAAACTTGTTGAGGTCTCAGTTATAGGTGATGTGTTGTCTACTAGTCATGTTGATAGTCTGGAACTTGGTGATGTTGTTGAAGATGTTGTTACTGTGAATAACCTTGCGGTCTGGACTGCGCATCAGAAGCTTCATTTCGTTGACAGTGTTCCTGAGTCTCCTGTCTTTTTCTCTAAAGTTGTCGACGGAGCTGTTAAGGGATTTAGATACGACAATGGTCTTATGGAAACATATACTTTTGATCTTCCATCAGGATACGAGTTAAGTGCTGTTTCATCTCGTCATCCCAAAGACGTAACTGCTTCGATTGGTCGCGTGTTGGGTGATCGTTCAGTTCTTTACAAATATCTTAACCCACACCTTCTTGCGCTCACTGCCGTTAACCACGACTCAGCTTCCGCCATGATTGTACTCCTCGATAGCGTTACTGGTCGAGTTTTGTACTCTGCTTTTCACACAGATGAAGTTATCGACACGCATGCTGGTGTCCAGGTTGTTGTTGGAGAGAATTTCGTTGTGTATAGCTACTGGTCAGAGCAAGTAGCGCGAGGAGAAAAACTTGTCGTTTTGGATCTTTACGAATCAGAGATTGCGAATGAACGCTGGAGCAAATCGTACGGAAACTTCAGCAGCTTTGTCAATACCCCGTTACCATATGTTCAATCACAAGCTTTCCTCTTCCCGAATCATATTACTAAGCTTGGAGTCACTCGCACACGATTCGGAATCACCAATCGTGACATTATTGCGGCTTTGGAGAACGGTCAAGTGGTCGAACTTCCTAAACGTCTTCTTGATGCCCGAAGACCTGTTAACCGTGATCCTACAAACATGGAGAAGGAAGAAGGTCTTATTCGTTACGAGCCGTTAATTATTGACGACCGACGAATCGTCATATCGCATGTTTATCAAAACATCAAACTCCAAAACATCATCGCCACACCCGCAACTTTAGAATCAACATCGTTAATTCTTTGCTACGGCACCGATATATACTTCACACGAGTCACGCCTAGTCAGCCTTTTGACGTTTTATCAAAGTCATTTAATAAGGGACAGTTAGTGCTTACGATTTTGGGCTTGGGTATTGCCGTTAGAGCTGTTGGACCTATTGTTAAGCGAAAGCAAATGAATTTAAAATGGGGAGCTTCTAAATAGATGCATTTGACGGTTTGGTAATGGGTCTTGTGTATATATAGTGAATATATAAAATGGTTTTGTCAAATTATGTTGAGATATCAAGTAGCCAATTGAATGGGAAGGTTAGCTGACCAATGAGAGCTGGTGAAGTAATGGTCAAAGCGTGAGAAGTTTTTTATATGTTGTGTTTGTATGATGTTAAAAAGATTATCGAATACTTTCAATACTGTAACTAAATATCAGTCTGTAATCTTTGAGAGGATGAGCTCTGCCAAAGAAGTACTCAAAGATATACAACAGGTTTTGAGCTCTGAGGCTAAGGTCTCACAGGCAATTGGAAGAGTTAAATTGCTGAAAGATGGCCGGACCTTCTATTATTGGAAGACATCTTTGTTGATGGAACTGAAAAGTTTTCATACAGTGCTTGAGCAGTATTTGTTGGAAGGGCACAAATATTTGACAAAGAAATTCGAAGCTTTTGACGAGTCAATGGAAGGAGAAGGAGGGGACCTGAAAATATTAGAAACCTATCTCGGCAATGAATTGTTTGAACTTATCGGAAGAATGATCGACACCTTCGTGCCCTTCCATTGACTCGTCAAAAGCTTCGAATTTCTTTGTCAAATATTCGTGCCCTTCCAACAAATACTGCTCAAGCACTCTATGAAGACTATTCAGTTTTATCAACAAAGATGTCTTCCAATAATAGAAGGTCCAGTCATCTTTCAGCAATTTAACTCTTCTAATTGCCTGCGAGCCCTTAGCCTCAGAGCTCAAAACCTGTTGTATATCCTTGAGTACTTCTTTGGGAGAGCTCATCCTCTCAAAGATTACAGGCTGATATTTAGTTATATTATTTAATGTATTCGATAATCTTTTTAACATCTTACAAACACAACATATAAAAAACTTCTCGCGCTTTGACCATTACTTCACCAGCTCTCATTGGTGAGCTAACCTTCCCATTCAATTGGTTACTTGATATCTCAACATAATTTGACAACTATAACAAGTTGCGCCGTCTAGTAAATCACCCAAACTCAAAGTTTAAAAGAGTGAAAACTGCACCTGTAGCACAATCGAAACTGTTTAATCATTGTAAGATTAAAAACTAGCAAGAAAGCTGTAATAAATACTTTTTTAAACTGTTATTTTTGGCGAGAATCCGACTTTGGGACGTTTCGTCCATGTAGAGGACAAAAGGACATGCTATGAATTCTTCCAGCTATAATTTTATCTGCAGAATTGTTTGCATGTGATGACCTCTGAATACAGATTTGGCAAGGTGGCTGTGAAGCACCCCACTTATAGAAATATCG
>JAJLWK010000423.1:0-13063 GCA_030570675.1 Myxozyma neglecta | reverse complement strand
ACTCATATCAATAATTTCCTATTGCAACAGTTTCTTAGTAGCTATAATGAATCAAAAAAAAACAGATAAATATTTAATGAGAGCATACGGGGAGGGCGGCGAAGTAGATCAATGAGAAAAGAGGTAAAATAAAGCCCGGTAAGAACCGCGATGTGAACAGTGCCTGATCTATCTGCTATATCGACAAAAGAACTCCGGGTTCCGTACAGTCCAGTAATTAAACTATAAAGAGACCAAGTAAACTTAGTCGCAATAGCTGGAAAGTGTGACAATCCACCAGATCAAGGTGGAGTCCAGGTGAACCGAGGCCTTAAATACGAGGTTGGGAGAACTCGCGAGCCGCACGATGTCCCAATCGCTGAGTCGCTAAATTTTAGCAGGATTCCGCGAGGAGGTCGTGCTTTTTCTTATTCTTTGTTGCTTTGCAATTTAAGGCTTATTTGAAAAGAAGTCTGTGGTTTGCGCGTTGAATGTTTTACTTTCGGGCTAAAACTTTTTCAGGAAATGACATAGTTCCGGAAAAGCTGGTCTGTGACTATTAAACAAACTGTCTCGTCCGAGACTTCTTTATTTCTGACGTTCAGAACTCGGAATCAGTAGTTTTCGCAACGACCAATTGAAATCAATTAGAAAATAAATCCAGCAATTTGAAACAACGTAATGAACCTGTTTCTGCCTGCAGTGAACAATTTCCAAAGTTTTTATTTCAAGAAAGAGTACAAAACTTTAAACACGAACAGACAGCCTTAGCTTTGGTACGACGAGAAAGGGTTAGTTTTAGTGTGCTTGTAGCCAAAGGTAGCAGATTTTCTGTTGATTCTTGCTGAAGCTTTGCCAAAAAAGATGTTATTTTGTTTTTAAAATTGTGATTTGAACGATATTTCAACATGCATTCGATATAGATTTTAACGTGGAGATATACTTTAAGTACTTTTGACGTAGGGCTTCTTGAACAAGTACAGTCTAATTCCCGACAAAACTCAACAATTGATTGTTCCTCCAATATCAGAAGCTACAAACAATACGAGATGAACACAGCACTTGAAGCGACTTTAAGAACGCTATTACCCGCGTTAGGCGAAGTGCCAGCGGAGTTAACGCGAGCAGCAGCTCGACTGTTTGCGCACTCGCGACTTGCGGTGTCGCTACCTCAAAAGCTTGAACACTGTCGCGGTCATCTCTGTGCACATTTAGCGGCGATGCGACTACGTTCGGCACTGTCGCTTGATAGGGCGATGCCGCATAGTTTGCCGTGCTCTGAGAAACAGTATAAAGCCCTTTTGAAGGTTTTTGATGAAAAATTGCCGCGGGAGGAGGGCGAAGAAGAGGAAGATGATGATGTCGGGCCGAGGGTGAATGCAAAGGCTAGAATATCACTATCATTCGCTCAAGTCTCTGGAATATCATCTTCATTGGGTCTTTCAAATTCACGACTTGCGCTTGTTAAAGCGGGGATTACAAGTCTGTTTGCAGTCTCTGAGCGGTCGACTTCTTCAGTGCGACCGTTCACAGTATCACCACGTGCGCCAGCAGCAGAACAGACAACAACACAGTGGGCTGTTTTCGGTGCTATACTTTATGTATTGCTGTATGGAGATTGTGTGGAGCGGATAGGACTTCTTACGCGTAATTCTGCAAAGAAATTACATGCGTTTTTACGTGAAGATGAAGAGCAGATTCAATTTAAAGCGAAATTTCTGAAATTAGCCCGTGGTGCGACGGATGAGGATACTCTTAATTACTCGGTTTCTGAATTGGAATTATTGTGTTTTGCTCCAGTTCAAGGAAAGCCAGGTCAGTACTCTACGTTGAATAGGAAATTTGCAGATCCTGTAAGGAAATGGGTGAAAAAGATTAGAACCTTACAGCAAAGTAGGTTAAAGGAGAAGAGAAATGTAGAGTCTCCAGGAATGATCTGTTCGGATGTTGTTTATCTAACAGATGCCCGGATTGAGGAATTGAGGGTATGGACTGGTAATGTGCTTAACAGGTTGGATAAATTGGAGAAATTAGCTTCGTCAGGAAGTACTAGATCAATTGAGGGCATCTCCTCCTCAGATTCTGAGTAATCGTGATTTGAATTCTGTTTTATGAAATTCAAAATGCTTAAAGATTGATCTGCTACGGGAAAGCAGACAAATCAAACAGAGTAAGGCACTTTATAGTATCTATGAGATCCAGTTATCAAGCAGGATGATTGATTTATCTGCATACTACAGAGTTACTGCTCGATACAAATTCCTTGTTAGGAAGTTTATAATCATGCAGTGTGGTATAAGGATTCTACTGGGACATAAATGAACAGGATCGGTTTTAAATTCAAGCAATTTTAAATATAGAATACATAATGAAATACGTGTTAATACTTACACCGACAACATAGCGACAAGCAACTTTTCATAATCTCCACTTGTGTCACCTTTGACACGCTTAATCAGATCCTTTCCATAAATAGAGTGATAAGCCTGCTTAACACTTCGCACAAGAGCTGGATCCCAATGTATACGAACGATACGCTCGATTAGTAAGTAATCTTTAGTACCGGGACCGGACATTGGCTCTTCTATCTTCTCTGCCCAGAATACGGGGAGGTTTACGGCATGTTTGACGATATGTAGTAAAGCGTCTTCCATATGGCCAGAGAACTCGTGGCGGATCAGGTCTACTAGTTTTTGACCGAATCTGTGTTCGTAGGCCTGAGAAATAGCGCGGATGTGAGCATCAGATCTGTTTGTGAGGATAGCGCAAACAAGCAGCTCGTCAGTTCCGGCGCCATGAGTAGCGGTTCTGATGTCGTCAACGTCACGAGCGACCTTTGATGGATCCACGGGCATGTTCTCGTCCATTCTGGCGCCGTGCATGACCATGACGAACATTTTCTCGGTCTTCATGCTCAGGTCGGCAGAGACGTCGTTTTCGAGCGTGTGGCCGTATCTGGCGTGGTATAGCTGTTTGATCGCGTACATGTCTGCGTTGGTGCGCGAGAGGAGGACGTCGTTGAGAAGGCGCTCTTTCGTGCCGAGTCCGTCGATGGCTTTGTGCACGTTCTCGACGTCGGCGACAAGCGGACCGGCGATGATCTGAAGGAGAGTGTTCTGGAAGTCGCTGCCGTCGCGGGTCTCTGACTTGATGATTGAGCGGAGGGACTTTCCGCGAGTGTGCTCAAAGGCCGGCTTGAGGATATCGATTTCCGCTGGAGTTTTGTGGGCCAGAATGCGGATGAGAGCGTCCTCGTCGGTGCCGAAGCCCTTTGTGGCTTTGATGATTGCCTGTACGTCGTGTGTCGGGTCGTAGTGAGGACCACCGTACTGTCCGTACTGAGCAGGCGGCGGTGCACCGTAATGCTGCTGCTGTGGAGGAGGAGGAGGAGGAGGAGCGTAGTGCTGAGGTGGGCCGCCGTACTGTCCCGGAGGCGGGCCGTAGTGGTTCTGCGGTGCCCCGTAGTTTCCCTGGGGCGGTCCGTACTGTCCCTGGGGCGGTCCGTAGTTTCCCTGGGGAGCATTGTATTGGCCTTGCTGATACTGTTGCTGTGGATATTGTTGCTGTGGATATTGTTGCTGTGGATACTGTCCCTGCGGGGGACCGTATTGTGCCTGTCCCGGAGGCGGTCCGTACATGCCCTGTCCGTGTCCGTGTCCTTGTCCTTGTCCGTAGTTGTTCATTCCTGGCTATAATCAAGCAAAAACAAAAAGAACGACAGGCCTCGCCGGTAGATATATATTAATATGACCTTCCTGGCGCACAGCCCGGTCAATCAGCAGCCAGCCGCAGCACAGCCAGTTTACGTCATTAATTTAGGCCACGTGATGGACTTTGCTTGGCTTTCCTCGCGTACCTGAGCCCCCTTTGTGTTTAGGGTTTTGTTGCTTTGTTGAAAAGCATCAACTTGACTTGCCGCGAAACAACTGTTCAAAATAGTATCTACCAGACTACCATTCCGCACCACCGCCTCCACCCTGACCAGCATTATTCCTAGAATTCGAATTGAAATCCCACAACGCGCGTCCACTACGTCTCGCGAAAACCGGTCCTTGACTGGTAAACAAATTTCCAACCTGATTGCCAAACGCACTTAATCCCGACGCTCTCTTTGATGGCGACGTACTAGACTCTTCTTCTGTTGGTGATCCAGATCTGGCAAGACTAGGGAATGATGGCATGTCGATCGCATTGGTGTAATCACCGCTGCGTCGTCGCGTGCCAATTGGTGCTTGTTCTTGTACCGCTTCCAGTTCATCTAGTAGTGGCTTCTTGTTGATTCCTCCTTGTAAACTTGAACTCGAAGAACGCGGTCTGAATGATGAAAACAATCCAGCAAATCGTCGCCCTGGCGTACGCGGCTCATCTCCTGAAAGAATAAACTCATCAGTTTCGGATGCGAGTCGTGGATGCATCGTTCCATTCGTAGACGACCCACTGCTTTCAAACGAGTCCTTTTTCCGCCCAAGCATCGTACTACCGAAACTACTTCCCAATCCACCAGACATTCCGCCAAAGAGCTGCTTTCGCCCAGGTGATCTTTTAGCGAAACTTGAAAATCCAGACAACGCTCCTGTACTTGAAACTGAAGAGTTTGCGCTTCCTTGCGGAGCAAGTTCATTCTCAAGTGTTTCGTTTTCTATTTCAGGAGGTGAAGGTGACGAATGATTAAATACATTAATCAGTTTTGAACGAGCTGGAGTCTTGTATGCCTGTGCAGAAGGTATCGACGATGAATCAGACGAGTTCGATTGTTGTTCTAACGCAGAGTCATTCAAAGATCCAAGATTCTTAAGCGGCGGAAACAAGTTCGATTGCGTAGTCAATGAAGCATTTGAGTGATTCGGGAACGATATAGGGGAATATTGTGAAGCGGTGTGATCAGGTGTAGAACGAGAAGTTGGACTTGGCGGTGCAATCAGTAAATTAGGACCCAACGAATGAGCAGTAGGTGTACTTTGCATTCGGAAATTCTCAAAATTTAGTTCAGACGCAGATGCAGATGCCAGCGCACGTATCCGTGGATCATCTGCAGAAGTAATTGGAATATCCGAATCTAGATCCTGCGTAGGCTCATCCATAAGAAACAAATTTGAAGGCAGAAGCATATCAACTGAAGGGCTGATCGGTCCTCCTGCCGACAACAAATCCTCTTCCAGCGAGTCGTTAAACATCATGTCCATTTGATTCATGGAGAATGGATAGCTTGTGGGAAGAGTAGAGGAGTTACTACCAGGAAGTAGTCCAGGTTGAAATGCGGGAGGAAACTGAAGATTATTAAAAGTGGAAGCATCAGGAAATCGAGGATCATGCAGTGGATAGGAAGTAATAGGCGAAGAAACAGCTTGTCGAGCTTTGTTGCGCGTTCTATTTCGGCGTTTGGTTGATTTAGGTACTTCCGGCGATGGAGGCGCTGCAGGACCTTGCATAGTAAGCATGGCGAGAACGCCTTGCGCTTTTCTAAACTTCTCCTCTGCATCACGGTACTGCTCAAAAACATCGACATATCGCAATTCCAAAGATTTTTGAACTTCCTTCCACGTTTTTTCTAATTTTGTGTCTTCGGCATCCTCTGAGTGAAGTAACTTTGCAAACGCATTCTCATTGATGTCGCCTATTTTCGCATCCTTTTCCATTTCAGCTTTTCGGACTTTGGCTATCAAACCTCTAATGTCGTCTTCAAGTTCATTAATGAGTTTATGACCATCTCGAATAGTAGCTCTGCTCCGTTTTTCTTTCTCTTTAAGATTGTTTTCGTATTGAACAAGTAATTGAGATAGCTCTTCTTTTCGTTTTTCACCGGCAGTAATTTCATTCTGCCATTTTTCAAAATCATGCTTAATCTTTTCCATACTGTCAACTTTTTGCTTGATGGCTTTTTCGACTTTTGACTTTTGCGCTTCAAGCATGCGCTTCGACTCTTCTAATGCTTTGTTTTCGCTGCGCATCTGTGAGCGTGCCGCGTCTTCTTCTTTTCTGCGCTCACGAAGGGTATCGAGCTCTGCGAGGAGCGCTGCCTCTGCAGCAACAAATTCGTCTTCAGCGTGAGCATGAGCGGCGGCTACTTCAGATATCTCGCCACGGATCTGCTCAAGCTCCGCGGCGAGCGACTCGATGGTGTATGGCTGCGTAGCGGTCGTGAACGACGAAGGGCGATCGGGAGTGCGTTGGGACGGAGACGAGCCGCGTGCTGTGCGAGTGCCGCGGCGGAAGGATGCGGCTACGGCTGCTCTTGTGCGCGGGGGCCTCGGCTGGCTGCCGGCTGGCGAGTTCGATGACTGCGACTGCGACTGCGACTGCGACTGCGACTGCGGATCCGGGTCGGCCTCGCGTGCGACGGGTTGGATGTGCGTCAGAACCAGGTCCTCGGTCGCGCGACGCGTGCGCAGCCGGATGAGCTGACCCGCTGCCGAGTAGTGGTTGGCGTTGACCTGAAGCAGTTAGCGCAAAACAGCGCGGTAGCACAAAGAAGAGCGACTCACCGACAGGACCCGGACGCCGTAAACCTGGTCGGGATTGAGTCCCGTGATCGTCACCGTCGTCTCGCGCTTCTCGCTTTCGCCGACTGCGTGATAGACACAGACGTCAGCACGCTCTCCCGTCGCCAACAAAACCACGGCTACTTACCATTCTGCCCGTTCATCTGAATCACATGCTTCGCAACCGAGGACGCGCGTTCGGGAAGCGACCAGTGCAGAGTCACGGAATCCGACGTGACTGCATCAAGAGAGACCTGCGGAGGCGCCGGGATATCAATACCAAGCAGCTGAACAAGCGTGGGGATCGGGATTTGCAGCAGCCTCGTCGCGCGCAAAAGCAGCCACAGCAGCGACAGTGCCGTGGCTACGAACGCAAGAAGCATTCTGTGCGCGGTTCTGCTGTGCTTTCTTTCTACAAATCTCGCGTTAGGAGATCAGTCAGAAATCAAAGAAAGCCAGAAAGAAAGGGAGCGAAAAAACAAAGATGGGTTAAAAAATGGATGAGTGGAAGGACGCACGCTAAAATATTTCGTGAACCTGAGCCGCCTCTCAGGGAGGTTGAACTCTAAAACGCATTCACAGACGCCGCTTGAAAAAATACCCGCGTTTTGCAAAATGCGGTTTCGAACTCGGTCTTGAAATTTTATAGTTTGCTGAAGCGGCCCAACCGAGCACCATAATCCGAGCCAGCGCCCATCAGCAGCATAGGCCCCCTCCCAACAGCCAACACTTTTGGTTTTTCTGTACTTTTTTTTGTAACTATACTATCATTGGTGCTACAGTGCTACATACCTGCGACCATACTCTCTGTCTAGGAAGCCGCTCGCTCGTGGAGATCAAAGCGAAACAGCGTACGCGGCCGAATGCAGTACGTCGGTAGAGCCTTTGGGACAGTCTCAAAGACATGGAACTCCATCAACCCCGCCACTCTCACCGGTGCTATTGATGTCATAGTGGTTGAGCAAGAGAACGGTATTTACACTGCATTTATAAATGCTGCTTTTGAACTTTCTTTCTAACTTGTCCAGGGGATTTGGCTTGCTCGCCCTTCCATGTGCGCTTCGGCAAGTTCGCCTTGCTTCAGCCTTCCCAAAAGAAGGTACATACTCATCTCAAGTAGCCATCGACCTCAGCTAACAATTCAGGTTGACTTTTCTGTGAATGGAAAGAAAACAGACTTCGTCATGAAACTCGGAGATGGAGGCGAAGCTTTTTTTGTTTTTGAAACTGACGATGACGCTATTCCTTCTGATATGCTTACCTCTCCAGTCCTCTCCCCATCTTCTTCTCCTTCATCTTCTCCCGCTTCTGTCAATGCCTCGTCAATAAACCTGCAAGAACCAGAGTACCTGGACCTTTCTGGAGCTGCACATAAACAAACACCCCAACTGACGTCAGATGCTGCCAGCGACAGTCACATTCCGCCTGTGACTTCCACAACGTCAATGGATATGCACGCTGATCAAGCCCTAGACCGTGCTTTGCGTGAGCAAGGTTATGATGCTCCAATAAGAGGACGTCAACGCGCACCTTCAACCGGCAACTGGCCTTCGGTAGAGCTTTCTAAAGCCCTACTAAGCTCAATAAAGTCTGATGACCCTGAGTCCTCATCTGCGGTTCACTTATCATCAGGATCCACGCCATTACTCAGACCGAGAAGTCCACCGCTTAGCAGAGATCAAGCTATTCTCCGCGCTAAAGAGCTAAGTAGGAAGCTTAGCATAAGTCGCATTCCAACTACTGTAACCGACTCTGGTGATTTGGTTTTGGATATGCGGGGTTACAAAGCCGGTGCCGAAGAAACCGCACGAGCAGAATCTGTTGCTCGTAAAATCCTATCGGAAGAACTTGCTATAAATACTGAAATTGCAAATCTCATTGCACCTGACGAGCACGGGAATTTATGGATTTATGCTAGTGAAGATGCGCGCGAAAAGGCTCTGCAACAAAATAGCTCTTTGCGCGAGCATGGTTCAATGGAATTTGACTACGAACCTGATGATTCAATTCCTCCACTGTCTCCGAAATCTGATACTGCTGTGTCTGAAACTTCATCAGTGATTTCGACTCCGCCATCTACCCCTCCACCAGCTACACTCACTGAAGAGAGTGAGCAACGATATGTAAAGACTCTTCGATTAACATCTGATCAACTTAAACTTCTTGATCTTAATTCAGGTGCCAACCCAATTTCATTCAGTGTTAATGGCGGGCGTGCGCTATGTACTGCGCGTATGTTCTATTGGCGATACGATCAACCAATTGTTATTTCCGACATTGATGGCACAATCACAAAGTCCGATGCATTGGGTCATGTGTTGACAATGATCGGACGAGATTGGACACATGCGGGAGTTGCAAAATTGTTTACAGATATTTCAAACAATGGATACAATCTTATGTATCTGACGTCTCGCTCAGTTGGTCAAGCCGACTCGACTCGACATTATTTACATGGTATTGAGCAAGGAGTCTACAAACTTCCGGATGGGCCGGTTATTTTATCACCTGACCGTACTATAGCTGCCCTACGACGCGAAGTTATTTACCGCAAACCTGAAGTGTTCAAAATGGCATGCTTACGAGATATTCAGAGTCTCTTTGCACTTCGCGAGTCGACACCTTTCTATGCTGGTTTTGGCAATCGTATAACAGACGCGCTTTCATATCGATCGGTGGGCGTTCCATCTTCGAGAATCTTCACAATCAACTCTAACGCAGATGTGCATATGGAGCTGTTAGAATTGGCTGGGTATAAATCAAGCTATGTACATATGACAGATCTTGTAGATCACTTTTTCCCATCGATTGCAGTTCAGTTGGGTGATGAGAGATTTACGGATGTGAACTTTTGGAGAGAACCTGTACCCGAAATATCAGACGACGAAGATTCGGACGATGAAGTTTCAAAAGTAGGGAATAAATTCAAAAGTTTGAGCATTACACCTGAAATTCAAGAAGAGGACTACGATGATGAGAGTGATGTGGACGATGATGATGATGAGGAGGAAGATGATGATGAAGAGTATTCTGAGAATTATGAGGGGGCTTCGGATGAGTAGGCAGGATAATTTTATGATTGTTGGGTTTGGTGTAATTACGTTTGCATAGGTCAAGAATTAACTGTTGTTTTTTATTCTTCGTATAATTGTAATTATGTAGTGTGCCTAGACATGCAGCACAGTTCGTGACAGTGTGCAAGAATCGATACAGTTAAGAAGACAGATCAGAATCATCACATCAAGGTGCAGAAAGAGTAGCTGAAGCAAGCCGTAAAACACCAATATAAAACAAATCTTTTCTATCATTCTGAACTTTGTGATATACATCTTCTTGTAATGAGCTAGTAATTTTTTCCCATTTCAAGTCAACTGATACTGGTTTTACTTCTTGAACTTTATGTTGATACTGATCATAAGGTACATAAACAAACCCGTCCAAATCCATATACTCCTGATTATCAATATCCACCGACGTTCTTTTCACCCCACGTTGCTTTATTTTCTTATCTTCGTTTATAGTAGCATCTCGAAAAACTGGCATATCGACTACTTTGACTTCTTCATGTGGTGTTTCAGTAGCGCGATGGTGATCAAGAAAGGGCGATGGCATTGGTAAGATTTCATTGCTGGATTCTTCGAATGAGAATGTTCTGTGAAGAGATGAAACAGTTGATTGTTGCATCTTGTCTTGGTATTGTGTTATACTTTAGAATTCATAAATCAATACAGAAATAAGTAGTCTAGTTATCGGAGTCGAGATTTAATGACAGTTGTGTTTGCAACAGATCTTGCGCTGTTTCTGATGTATCACTATAGTCTCAAAATTTAATAACTGACTGAAAGTAGCGTTGAAAATTAATTGATTGCAGACAAAACTGAGCAAAAAATTCAAGTTTAAGAAAATAATACCTATTCTTGCTGTACGTCAGTATCGAAATTCCTGATTCTACGGAGAAAGGGTTGCTGCTACCATGTTTAATATGATCAAAAACTCAACCGCCAAATAATTTCCACAGTCAGCAAAGCCACAACATCTGCAACAGCCAAAAAATTCCTCAACTACAGCTTAATAATAATAATAATATGGGAAAGGAGTGAAATTGAATAATTACAAAACAAACTCAAAGCGAATATGAACTGAAACTCATCCGTCTTAACTTATGTACAACTTCAACAACGAACTTCAAACATCCTTGTGCTATACCATTACCCATACATTCATCAATTAACCGTGTTAAAACTCTCTCCTATTCATCAATGAAAACAAATTGTACAATGATGACAATAGATTGGTCAAGCTTAATAATGTTTGAGATAACGCTTAATTCTAAGTTTATTGCTGACTGGCTTGTTTTTGTAATTCCTGTAACGCAAAATTAATTAGCATCTTTCTTACCAAGTAAAATTACCAGTTACAGAGATACATACAGTACCAACGATCTTGATTGTCTCAAAGAATTTGGCAGCGCAACGATCAACGCAGTTGGACTCGCCCTTGTTGAGATCGCTTTCAGAGTAGTAAGGAGGAACACATTTCTCGTAGCAAATGTTGGTCATCCTATTCCAATGTTAATACAATGTTCACATCACTGAATATATATTACAAGGACGATGAAACACTTACTTATCCTTCATTGCGCTGACCATCAACATCTCACCCTTAATGGCGTTAATCTTGTTCTCGTCATAGTCCGTCTGAGGACGTCCCATTCCTAATCCAAACATAGACATCTTGATATATTATGTTATTGTAAAAGAGTACTTTGAAAGTATTTATTACAATTAAGAGATTGATTTGGTATCTAGTCGGAAATAAATTTTGAATCCGGAGTAAACTTAAAATCGTGCCCTAACCCGCTCCATTTCATAAGTATCGGAACTTCTTGAACAACTGGATGAATTCAATCAATGACATGATTCAATTATTAAATGTATTTATAACGAAAAATAAACCAAGTGAGTAATTTTGAGTTAATTTATTTGGGTGTTTTTTAAACGTATCAAAATGTGCTGGAAATGATGAGAACGCGATCAATGATTTTATACATGAGTTTAAAAACGCAATTGACTAAAAAAAACATAACTAATCTTCTCTCTGATCCGCAACTTTACATAACTATATGCAAAACTGAAAAAGCTAATTGAGTTAGAATGAGTAGGGTGTTTCTATACTCGTCTCGGACGATACGAAGTCGCGGATTGTCAAGATCACTATTGTATAGATTATACTCAAATGCACCAACTACAAACAAAGCGAAATCTCCAGGTGGTGATTTCCTCGGTCGATTGGATGCGTTAAAAGCTTCAACGGCTCCAATGTATCCATTAATAGAGCACGATAGTAAAGCAAGGAATATAAAACAAATCAGGAAAGAATTTGATCATTTGTCAATGGAAGAACTCAAATCACCGCAGTACGACGATGAAATTACTGTTCGGGGAAGAATCAGCAGTGTTCGAGCGTCTGGCAAGAAATTAGTTTTTATTGATGTTGAGCAAGAAGAAGTCAAAATTCAAGGAGTTTACAGACGCGAAGGTGTTCAAGACACAGACGCGGATCAATTTTTAAAATCGTGGGAATGGCTTCGCAAAGGAGACTTTATCTCATTTACAGGGCGTATTGCGCGCACTAAAGCCGGTGAATTATCGATTAGAATATCAAAGCCAATTACACTACTATCGCCTTGTCTTCATCCCGTGCCTGTTTCACTTAGCGTGGACACAAAATCACATCATAGAACAGTCGAGTTTATAGTCGATCGAAATGCTCGAGAAGCAATTCGTGCGCGATCATTTGTATTACAAAGTATTCGCGATTTTTTGAACTCCAAAGACTTCATTGAAGTTCAAACACCTATTTTATCAGATTCAGCAGGAGGCGCAACAGCTCGGCCATTTTTAACGAAAGCAAGCGCATTAGGAGAAAACTCAAGACCTCTAGAAATGAGAGTTGCACCTGAATTATGGTTAAAACGATTAATCATTGGTGGGTTTGACAGAGTTTATGAAATTGGTCAGGTTTTTAGAAACGAAGGAATTGATAGCACGCATAATCCTGAATTTACAACGTGTGAATTTTATTTAGCCTTTGCGAATTTAGATATCTTGATGCAAATGACGGAAGATATGTTGCGATATATTATTCAGAGCAGCATAGAAAGAAGCGAATTAGTGAGACAGAATTTAGAATCGCAAGAGAAAGCGATTGACTTTACAACGCCTTTTAAGAGAATTAACTTTATAGAAGAGATTGAGAAGGGAATTGGATATAAAATACCAGACTATGTATTATCAAATCAAGAAAATCCTGAACAAGAAGAGAAAACAATCGCGTTTTTCAAGTCGGTCTTTGAAAAGTTTGATATTAAACTTCCATTACCAGCAACAATTCCGCGATTATTTGACAAATTAGGAGATCACTTCATTGGACCAATTCTTGATAATGCATTACAGCCAGTATTTTTGACAAATTTCCCTGAAATCCTAAGTCCGCTATCAAAATCTTCAGAAAATGAACAAGCTACATATAAAATAGCAAGAAGATTTGAATTATATCTCAACGGAAAAGAACTCATCAACGCCTACGAAGAAGAAAACTCGCCA
>JAJLWK010000422.1:0-13067 GCA_030570675.1 Myxozyma neglecta | reverse complement strand
GGCAGAAGGAGTTTCTTGAGCTGATGGAGTTACTGGTGCAGGCTGCGATAAAGCAGGGCGAGCAGAAAAAGAGAACTCGGGGACAGCCCTTTCTGCAGTTGATGCAAGATGGCGAGGATCAGGAGGTCCTGTATTAATGACCGGAGGAACAGGACCAGAGGCCGGAGCCCCAGGAGCTGCCTGGGGTGCATGATGCATCATGGGGCAGCGCATAGGGGGATAATGCCTAGCTCAGCAATATGTGCACTTAGGAGCTTTGGGTCATGCAGGCCTGCGGTGTCTCACATCGTGGCAGTAAGTGCAGGCAGTTATATGATTCTGACTCATTTGGATTCTAAAGTCTGTGAGCAGATGTTTGCCAGCAAAAGAGATGGGGAGTTGTGCAGGAAGAGGAGTATCTGCATTGTGCAGTTGAACAGTTGTCGAGTAGTTGGAGGAGTGACTAGCACCTGACATGAGAGGGTGGAGCTCGAGGAGTTCGCCAAATGCTGAGATAGCAGTGGAGAGAGAAGAGTGGAATTGAGATTTGGCAGCATCGCTGCCGAAAGCATGGTGAATGCCCATGAAAATGTAGGTATGATGCTTGTGCATCTCATCAGTTGGATAGAGATGTCTGAATGTGATCGTATGATCATTGTAAAAAAGAGATTGCAGGCAAAGCGAGCAGAGTAAGGCATCAGAGGAGCAAATAATGACTGAATAGGTCAGGTTTTCAGGGTGCCGAGAGACAACTGAGGAGTTGGTTTTGAGGGAAGAAGTTACCATGTCCCCCAGCTTGGCTAAGTCAATTGGAACAGGCAACATGATGATAGCAGCATTGCGAGAGCGCATGTCCGTAGGAGCGGGGCCTCCTCTGCCATCACTGCCATAGATAGCGTGTAGCGTGCCTCTCCATGTGGATGCCATGGAGACCAAACAGCAAAGCAAAAAATGCAATCAAAAGAGCAAGACTAGACAAATCGATTTATGTAGGTGGCTTCAGATTTAAAGCAGTATCTGTAAAGATATATTTAAATTGAAATCCAAGGGTTAAAACTAAATATTTAGTGATAATAAAAACCCAGATTTTTATTTTTTTAACAAAATCGGTAATAGTTTAGTGGCTAGAATTTCCGCCTGTCACGCGGGGGACCGGGGTTCAATTCCCCGTTACCGAGTATATCTCGCGACTTTGAAATTTTTTAGTTGTTTTCATTTTGTTTGGGGTTAGGGTAATAACTACTTGTAATTACTTTCATCTAATTTTACTCAGGCCACTAAATTAGCATCGATGAGATCCGCTCCCAGCAACTAACTATGTGAATGAGCAAATATGATAAGGCCTTTCAGGTTCACATGGTCGAGATTGATGGACGTGTTACTAGGGTTATGTTCAGCCAATTCCGCAGAGTGAGGGGTTTGTATCTCTGATATAAACCAAATTTTTCTATTCAGTTATTCTTTCTTCTTCAAGTCGCGCGATGAACATACCTTTTTGTTTTTCTGCTTTTGATGAATCTGTTTGTTGTGATAAATACTACTAATACACGAATATTATCATAGATTGTTTTTTCCCCTTTGTTTTTCGAATCGAATTGTGCAACACACACATGTTTGACGGATAGATTTATGTTTCCGGTCTTTATGAATTTGATCAGAAATTTTTTTTTCTTGACAGAGAACATTGTCCCGCGTATACCTTAAGCCACCTTGTCTTTCTTTAACTTTGGTATATCTTTTGATATGCTGAATTAAAGGATAGAGATTTGAACTTCGGTTTTTATTTCATTGCCTCCGTGACAAGATAGCTAGTTTTTACGCGAAGAGTAACATTCATCATTTTTACATATTCTTTCCTGTTGGGCTGAAAAAGCAGTAGTCGAATTTATTCTTTTATTTTTGACTACTCTTTTGAAAGTTACTCTAATTTAGTTATTGGGGTTGCTGTACGCTGGGGTAAGACAGTGGATGCTGAGATATTTTAAATTACTAGTAAGAATTAATAGAAGTTGCGGTAATGATTTGTGTGTTTCTAAGAAGTTTCGATTGCCGCTTTACATCTTTTTTATAAAGGTAGCGGTTGCTGCTGTAGTTGTAAGTGTCTCAAATGTGTAGACTTGCCGTACTTTAAGCCAATTACGCAAAATCTTTAGTTTCTCTTGATGGATACTCGGCGGAGGCTGGATTCATCAGTAATGATACTATTCTGATTGTTTACGAAGCACTTACTTTTAAACTATATATTTTATTTGTACCATTCCATTCCGTTCATGACATTGGAGCGTTTGTTATTAAAAAAGCAGACATTGACTATCTCTATTGGTACGATAGCTATAAGATTATAATATACGTCACTACGCAACTTTTAGACGACAGTCACCGGTAAGTGATTACCAAAAATAAATAATATCAATAAAATGTTTCTCAGTGGTTCAATCTTTGAGATACATGGATCTTTATAAACTATCGAAAAACGTGAAATTCTTGGGGTAGTCACCAATTGTTGAAAACTAAAAGTAATATCTTCGTAGCGTTATTGAATTCGTATCTAAGTGATCTCATTTAACAAATATACACATAAAAATGGTACACAACTCATCCTCGTCGAAAAATAAACATTTACACAAATGAAAAGAAGATAATACCACAAAAAAATGAACAACAAACAGGCTGGATTTTATATGCAAACGAGAAATCACCTTCTCGTGATGTGGGGCGATGAATTCAAAATATCAAAAAGAAGCTTTAAAACATTCACGCACCCAAATAGTAGTTGAGAATGATGGCAAAAAGTAAAGTAATACAGACAACAATAGGACCAATAGGGCTATCTAAATGCTTTCCTGAACGCATCTGAATCGCTTTAACACGGTACATATATACGCCATAACCCCAGCATCCAGTGAACAAAGTTAAAAAGAAATATGTATATGCGAGACGGTGCGCAACATAGTTGTGCTTGCCGGCTGCATTATATAACCCAAAAGTCAATGCAGAAAGCAAGACAGTAACCTGCAACCACTTGTTGAAGGTTCTTTCGTTGGCAAGCCAGACCTTGGGTTCAACCATAGCAGTGCCAGACTGAGTAAGCAGACGCTTGGGACGGACAACACCAGGTGGAAGCTTGAAAGACTTTGATTTTGGTTTGGCTCGTGCGAACCAAGACTTTGAGGAAGACGACTTGTGCTTTCGCTTCTGACGACGGCGAAGCATTGGGGTAGATGGACCGGCTTCGTCATTATCTTCAATTTCATCGTCATCATCCGAGGACGAAGATTCATCTTCTTCATCGTCTTCGACACCAATGAGCTGCTGATGCTCATTAGCTTCATTGTCGATATAGCTGCGCATCGAAATAGACTCAGTTCGGCCATGATGTGATGGCCGATCATTAACAGCAGCAATAAGAGACGCAACAGCATCGCTACCCAATCGATTAGGTGAGTGCGAAGGAGAGTTGTAACCTTGCAGAGTGATGTTCATGGGCTGATCGCCAAACTTTTTGCGGTTCAGCTCTTCAGCATACGCTTGCTCGGGATCTCTGCGGATGTCTTTTTCCAGCTCTGAAAGCCAATAAGGAAGGACGTTGATGTATTCCTCGTCATCAAAGAGCATAGAGACACCATGAGCAAACTTTGAGAATTTAGGCGCCTCTTTCACCAAATGGCTCGACATAAGATCTTTAACCCAGGAAGGGCGGATCTTGGTATCACCAGCCTTCATAGCAACCTTAATGTCAAGCACTGCGTAAGGGAATCGCGAGATTTCACCTTTACGGATGGTTTTGAAAGGGTGTTCAAGTCCCATATCATCGATATCATGTCTATGCCAATCATCCGGATCACGGCAAGGACGCGATAAGTCAAGCGCATCTTCACGGATGAGATCAATGTCATTGTCAATACTGATACGAACCCGGTCGTCATCGGGAATCTGGAAAGCAGATCTTGAGTAAACAGCACGAAGAACAGGCTGCAAGTTATTTGAGCGAATAAAGTTCTGGATCTCATTGACGACCTTTTCGAACTTTTCAACCTCTGCCACCGGAGAGTTGCGTTCACGCATTTTGCGGATAGTCTTTTCCATAGAGTATGTACCATCTATGAACGGCTTGACGTACTTTTCCTTGATAGGAATTCGCTGCTCCAGTACATTCTCTCTGTCTTCGGGGTCGGTATACTTGCGCTCAATGAAGATCTCAGGATGAGCATTGAGTTTGCCATACCAGCGAATGCGGAGAGAGGAAGCAGTTTCGCGCGACTCTAGCTTTTCGAGATACAGCTGGAAATCCGGATTGTCAAAGTAAAGAGTAGTGATGGTGGGATCGGGGGTAGAAAGATTGAGCACCTTGCTGGATTGTGGGTTGTATATCAGAAGAGGAAGGTGACGGAGAATGAAGGTTTTGACTTCCATAAGATTTTCGGGGTGGACCCAGACTAGACGAGATGAGCAAGTGACGTTAAGCAAAAAAGCGAGGAGTACACACATTTGAAGAACTTGAAGGTGGTAGCGGCGGAGGCAGTAGGAGTCTGCGAGATGAGAGGACCCAGTTCGGGACCGGCGCTGGACGCCTCCTTGTGGTCGCGAAGAAAGGCATAGAGCGAGGACAGCTTGTAGAGAATCGGCGAGTAGTTCTCCGAGTTGAACGGCAGAGCAGCGAGACGGACCTGGAGCAGCGGGCGGACCGAGTACTGCGAGTAGACGCGGTCGTGCTTCTTCACGATCTTGAAGAAGCCGGTGTAGTTGAGCCGCGTGAACTTCTCGAGCTCCTTTGCCTCGGCAAGAATGGTGTCTAGCTCGCGTTCGAATTTGGCATAGTCGATGTCCGGCTGCGGGGCCGGCGCGTCGGGCGCAGCGGGAGCCGGGTGAATTTTGGCGTCTGCGGCAGCGACCTTGTCTTTGAGATCGACGTATTTGTGCGACTCGAACGCGTAGACTTTTTCGAGCTCGGCGTCGAGCGCTTCCACAAACGCGGACTCCTCGCGCTCTGTCCACGCCTGCGCGCGACGAGCGGCGGAGACCTTGGTCTGGCGCCGGGCAGCGGCGTCGTTCTCGTCGTCGTCCTCCTTGAGCAGCCGCTTCAGACGCTCGTAGTCAATGTACGACGCGGCCCAGGGCCGGTACATCTCGTGGGCGAGCTTGACACCAAAAAGCATGGCGACTGCGCTGGCGTGAGGAAGCTTGGTGAGTGGTAGGAAGAGAGAGGCAGAGACTGAAGTAGCACGCCGCGTAGAAGAAGCAGACACCACCTACAAACACAGAGAATAACGCAGCTGCAGAGTAATATACAGGACCAAAGAAACAAACAGGCTCTGAATTGACCCAGGACGCGGCGCGGAACAGGATCTTCGGGCTGTTCGTGCACGTGCGAGCGAGGACGGGCGCTGCG
The DNA here is from genome assembly GCA_030570675.1 of Myxozyma neglecta. Taxonomy (NCBI): domain Eukaryota; kingdom Fungi; phylum Ascomycota; class Lipomycetes; order Lipomycetales; family Lipomycetaceae; genus Myxozyma; species Myxozyma neglecta. Next base: position 7,699 of record JAJLWK010000422.1, on the reverse strand, counting down.
CTGCTGGTTTTCTCGACGCCCGCGACGAAGGGCTTTGTGCTGGGATCGTGCGGCGCATCAACGACCAATCGCGCGCCGCAGGCTGAGCGCGTGCTCCGTTTGAGCGCTCTGAGATGGCGGGCAAATGCAGGGTTTTAATCTTAGTGACTACTGCTTGCGCATAGCGTACTCGGTCTGCTGCGGATAGGACAAGAGGGAAGCAGAGTAATCCCGGGGAGGTAGTGGAAGCCTTTAAAAGGATGAAAAGTAGAGAAGTAGGGCGTTAATTTAGTAGCACTTTATATTTTAAAGGCTGTGCGCGTCAAGTAGTACTTCATGTCTATACCCTGGCACGCGTCAAACCGTAATATCGTATTTAACTAGTTAAAAAAAACAGCTTGGTAGGGTCGGTCAGAGCCCAGTCACACTGATGTGCTACTCAAAACCAACCCTGATTGACTTTATTCCTAAAACAGCTACTGTCCAGCTGCCGTGTTTCCGCATTTGTAGCTCTCATTCATCCCATCCCACTCCTATGGTCAACTGTCTCCTCTTGTTCTTCATTACTTCTTTAGTAGCCCAGTACATTGCTTCAACAAGCAATCATTGAATCTCGATTGGCAAAATATGGACCTCTGCATCCTCTTGATCCTCACTGTCTTCCTTTGAATGTTCACTTTTGTCTGCTTCAGTTCCGGTAACTTTACTTTCCTTACCAAGGATTTTACTAACTGGACCCCATCTCTCCACAATTCCAACAATAATAGAAGTCATGTAGCTCGCAGTTGCCTCTAGGAAAAGACGCCCAAGAAACTTAAATACATCGAGCGACATCCAAGGCAGCGCAGGCAATCCAGGAATAGCTGGCAAAGACGGCAGCAATCCCAATAAATCACTAAAAAAGCTAGACGGAAATAAGCCCAAAATTGCATCTATAATCATCTGAAGCAAGTTAAATGCCTGGCGGACTAGAAAGTTAATAGCGAGCATTAGAATCATCTCTAGCAGGGCTCTAAATCCAATGAGCACCAACTGCAGGTACACCCATTGCAAAATTGTGATTAAAAGTAGTACCAATGCTTGTAGTTGGGTATCTATTGACAGACTCTCAAGTAACTTCTTGATAAATGTGCCGTTGAGCACAAGATTCAGTGGGTATCCGACGTACACAGCAACATAGGACGACAGAACAGTCACAGCGGTAGCTCCAGCACGTCGAAGCGCGTCCATAACAGCTTTGGTGCGCTCAAGCGCAAGAGCGTCTACGTCCATTTCTAAATATATTGGTTCAAAAAAGTTTCAAGATGGAGAATGACTTGGAGTGGGTTGTGGATTCTGGTGCACTAGGTAAAATTGAAAACAGCCGGGAAGCAAAGTACTCTTTAAGAAATAAACATGGTGACTTTCTGAACCAAACCGCTCAAACCCAACTCTTTGTCAATTTTCATTGCTTTCTCTGTTCTTTAATTTTCTGCTTTTTTCCTTTAAAGCTACATGGTTTCTTTGTAACGACACATGCAGCATAAATTAGCAAAATCGCTTGACCTATTGTTCCTGAGATATTTGACAGGTTTACTAAGACAATAGCCACCACAAGTTTGAACCTTGCTTTTTTTCCTGAACCTGAACCGTACTCTTTACTCCGCTCGCTTAAACTCTGCATCACCTTATCGAGACTTGAATACTGATATCACCTCGATACTCTGGTCCAAGTATAGAATTCATGGAGGATTCAATCGGTATGTGTCTTTAGAAACTACTTATAAGTTCGTGTATCATTGGTTGAAAGTATTTAGCTCACGATTTGCAGATCGCGTGTTCGCTCAGGCGCTCGCAACTATTAAAGTCCTTTCAAATCCCAAAGCTGTAAATTCATCATCAACAGTTCCAAAGCCTCCATTTCAGGATCGAATTTATCTTTATGGTCTTTACAAGCAAGCTACGGGTAAGAGTTGAAATCTGTGATACCAATACAACTGCATGAAATTGCGCTTTGTGCAGCAAATACTAACGTGATTGTTTATTTAGTTGGAGATGTTGATCAGTTTATGACTAAACCAACCGGCACCTCTGAAGAAGATCTAGCTGCAAAAGTAAAATGGTATTTTGATTTTACTTGTTTCACTATTTCATACATTTTGACCAATATGATAGGGACGCCTGGGTTTCTCATCGTGGGATTTTAAAGACAGAAGCCAAACGTCGTTACATTCCCTATTTACTAAGTGTACTGATCTTTCCGATTTTTGATGATTCAATCTCTGACGCAGAATATTAGACTATGGAAAAGTATGCTAGCTCAACTCCGGAATCTCGCGAGTTAATCTCTGAACTTCGCGGTTTATGGGAACAAGTTAAAGATATAAAACCCCCACGATCAGATTCACTACCACCTTCTCCAACTGAACAAGATTCTCGTCCTCACATTCCAACAGCAAGATTTGATGAATTACCAGTAAGAATTGCCGATAATAGAAATCCTGGAAATACCAATGAAGAAGATGACGATGAACTTGTTGAAGTTGTTGAAGATGATGTAGCTCTTCAGAATGCATTGAGAGCTGTCGATGAAATTATTAAACAGGCCAAACTTTTGAAATCAATTTTATCTTCAGCAGAGGGCTCTTCTAGACCGTTCAGATTTGTCACTGCTCCTTCGACACCGTCGTTCCCTCTAAGCAGATTACCGAGTATGGCAGCTCTAAACCGCCTCTCTCTTGCTAAAAACACCTCTTCAACAGCTTTACCGAACAAAAACTCATGGAAGACACTGCTTTTTGTTTTCGTCAGTAAATTTCTAGTAAGTGAATTATTATTGTCGGCGTACAGGTATCTAAGATTATGCAGAAATTTTCAAGACGGGCTGCTCTAGATGTAATTCTAGTCATGTCAATCATCACACTCATCCGTTGGCGTCGAAATATGAATCACGTTCATCGCATCGTTTAGCATTGTTGATTAATTCTTTCAACTTTGATGTAAATACCGCTTTACTTTAGTCATGATGTATTTTTTTTTGTTTGCGTTTCCTGGCTTTATGTTTAATGTATTGGTGGTAATTATTGGGTATCGATTGGTTTAACAACTATTTGGAGTAGGAAAAATGTATTGGGAGGTTCGTGGGTGGTATGTTAATGATGTTTTCTTTCGATAGCTTGCATATTTGCGTTTTCTGTGCTACAATCGTGATTGTGATTTAGTCAACCGCTAGTTTTGAAATTATGATAAGAAATTGAAAACTTTTGAACGAAGCCGAGATAGTTTGACTAGCTGTAGTTATTCAAAATGCTTTGTGAGGATAAGTCAGTGGCTAAAGTCCCAATTAGTTACTTCCCAACTAACGCTGTTCAACTATTAAAGTTATGTACGAGCAACTGAATCCGCCATTGGGAGCTTCAACCTGAACTAGGTACTAAGTATTGAACTCGTATGATTCACTGATCTACTTGAATTCTGTGAGGAATTTTCACAGCGGTACTTCACACAAACTCTGGTTTCTTTTATCGGTTTATATTTTGTGCAAAGCACGGCTCTAAAAGCGCATAAGTTCGTTGAGTAATTGGAGCATTGTGATTTGCGGTAGTTATAAACCATATATTAACAGGTTTGATCTTAACCTCGACTGATTCGACATCGCAACAACAACTTTGAATTTGAAGGCGGTATTTTTGGGCATTTGATCTAAAATCAGATTGAGAGTTGCTTTTTTTATCATGTTGAAAATCTCTCACTGTAGATTGGCGGGCAGCCGAGAAATCATATCTCGAGATCGACTAATTCAACATGTTCGTACTCTATATGGTTATCCTCAGTCAAAGCAAGATTCTACGCCACAACATTTTACAAACTTGCAAAATTCAGATTCCTTTTTAAAAGGTGATATAAACCAGATGAGGAAAAGCTTTGAGAGAAGAGAAGCAGGTGACGATCAAGGCTTTGATCTGCAACGACAGCATCGAAAGACGGAACTTGGAAAGAGTAGGTGCAACTTTGATGAAACAACATTCAATTACTGACGAGAGATTTAGCTCTTGACACTTTATTGCGAATCTTACCAAATTTGCAGCATGAAACTCCTCCTTCTTCACTGATCTCCCGCAATATTCAGCTTCGCCTTTTCCCAAAAACGCATCCTAGCTTACCTTCCATTCGTGGCAAAGTCGGTTATCTTGCAAGTTGGAGACTTGCACAGTGGATTTTACCATTTTTCGTTTTAGGTCCTATTGAGGGTTTTGCAGAGATAGCGGATGGAATACTTCCTGATGATGGATCAAGTGACAAAAAGAAGTTGTCTGCTACAGAGAAAGCAAAGAGTAGTATGGCATCCCTCGCCGATAAGTTTATGGCAGATCACAGAAAAGGAAGTATCGTGTTTAAGATAATGAGCATGCGTATAATAAATGAAGAAAGCTCACTTGATGATGACGTGACGGCTGCCGGTGCATTTTCGGCCTCTCACGACTATGAACCGGAATCTTCCACAAAGCTACTAGTACGATGGCAAGCTTCATTTGCCCCAGCCAAGCATAGTGCAGAAGAAGTCACAAACTCGATTCTTCGGACTGGAAGTGCGCCATCCGAAGATGAAGACGACATTGGTGGAGCTGTTGTTGTTGGATTATTCACGTTTGAATTCGACAGAAATGGAAAAATTCTGGTTCATAGCGTTGATGACATTCAGGAAATCCGCAATGATGAAAAGTTGAGTGGTAATAAAGGTTTAAAAAAATTGGCAGCTGTGGTCTCTGGAAAAAGGGTAGCAGATGATGATGATGATGGATCTGTTGTTGCTGATGAGCGACAGCATTTACCGAATGTACCACGTCATGCTTAGACTTTGATGCTAGATTGGAAACGTATTTTTAAGTATCAGAACAGAACATCATCGACCAAGAAGGTTTGATGTTAATGATATCGGAGGAAAACTGGTTATTATCTGGAGGATAAAGGGAAGGCGTTAATGGATTTTTGTATATAGTTATATTACACATCATCTCTACTGGAAAAAATAGCCGGGATAAGAAGAGTTCGTATTGAGTTTCCACTCTGCCCTGGGAGGTGCAAAGTCATTGTGTCGGCGAGGATTGCAGTCGTTGGTGTCGATCCAGTGCAATTGTTGTCAATGTCATTGACGCTAGTATTATCTTTAAGTAAAATTGTACACTCAGTGGTCGAGATGGTATTTTCCAGGTATGTCGTGCTTTTCGACACTTTTGTGCTCTTATTGGTACTAGTTATGCCACATTATTGAAGCATTTAGAAAACAATTAGCTGGAAACGATATTCTATGAATGCGCTCAAGAGTTTGAGTGATAAATATATGGGTGTTCCTTTCAATAGCTATGATAAGGTTGTTGCAGTATAATGTAATCTGTACTGATTTGTCGCTGGTGATATGTGCAAAAATGGGTAGTAATGAATAAATATATTCTCAAACTATACATGGCTCGTCGCTAAATACTCTATCTCTGGCTTGCCCGTATAATCAAACCCATTCATCATTCGCAAGAGCTTATCAAATTCCTGTTTATCTTCTAGATTGCTATTAATTTATGATGACTGTGATTCTGTAGGATGATAGCTGAATAACGAAAACATGCAGATTCTATAGCTTTGACGCTATTATTATCGCTAAGTAAAATTGTACACTCAGTGGTCGAGACATCCACCCTGATCAAAGTGGTATTTAATACATAAGCATATATAAAACATGCAGATTCTATAGCTTTGGCACAGAAAAGAGAAACTCTTCAGATAATCTATGTTTTCAAAAGCGATGATAGCGTTAAGAACGAGATACTTAGCTATCATGATGTAATTACATCAAGAGAGTAGACCACCCGTAAAAGGGACCAGACGTGAGGTTGCCCGAAAGGGTAATAGTAGGGTCAATCTCCTAAAATATCTCCGAGTTAATCTACGGACCACCGGAGCAGCGGAGTCGGCATCTCCGGCAAGGTGTGACAAGACTGGGCCCGTAAAGCATATAAACAAAATGATGTAGCTTCGTAGAGGAACAACGATTAGAGCTTCGCGCGAAATACACAACTGCAATCATTGCTAAAACATAAGCAACTTAATGCTGCCGCCGCGGCCCTCCTTGCTGGCTCGTTAGATTAGCATTGTAATATTGTTTTTTTGATGGGCTCAACTTTCCAGCCCAGTACTGCTAGAAGTCGAAAATATTAACTCGATTCAAATTTAGTGAGTTCACGCATTGCAACTCGCAAGGAACAACATCTGAGTTTGAAGAGATATGAATTCCGAGCTCTGTTGTAAATTTGGCCACAAGCTTTTAACGCTTCGTATGCACACAACAGAGTCGTATATGACGGTATTGATGTTATTCTTAAGTCTGACCACCTGCTCATCTCTTCATACCTTTTTTTGAATGATACTTTCGGGATGCTCTTCTAATCCGATCCTTGACGATTGCCATTTTGTGATGCCTGAAAGTTAGCATTTGTTTAAGAGAAATACACATTTAATTTTATGCTTACTATTGTTTTTCCTGACCTGTCTTGTATATTGATAGACTTCAACAGTATACTTTGGATTAAGTTCCGCAAGTTATTACATTGCTAGCTTCATGTGCTCATTGCGTTATCCATATTATTTCAGATTCTGTGACCTGAAACGATACGTGACTTGACCAAACTGTGAACATTTCTAGCAAGAACAACTCAGAGTCACTATTATTTCAAGACGAGTTGCTGCTGTTGGTTGAATTCTCTTAACATTATTGTTGGCTCTCACGCAGCTATTGTGAGTGAGACGTAATATCCACCAACAATAGAGCCCTGGCTGTACGACTTTGTCTATATTACGTTTTTTGTAGCAGCTCTACCTATCGTTAAACTTTCTACATTACTGCCTAGTAAAACAAAGCACAATAAATACTCAAGTTCTCTCAATTATGCCACAATCAGTTGGAGTAGCTTTTGGTCAAAACACTGTGATTACCAACAGCTTTCTGGACACTCCCTTCTTTGTTACATTGCATAGATTTACGCAATACACCAATTTGATTTGCAAAAAGGAAAGTCTGGTTATGTTCCTTTATTGACCATTGACATGAAATTCACACCCTTTTCGGCCATATACCATGACATTACAGTCATTTTGCGATCACAACGACTGTCAAATGCGAGCCCACACACTACATTCTGTGCAATTTATAATTCAATATATATCATATGATACAAGAATTACTTCTACCTGATCTACCAGTTTTCACATTACTTGAACACTGCATACAATGACAGAAACAGTTATTTTAGCCATATACAATAACGAATCAGTTTGATTTTGCTGTTTATAATGGAGCCGCACGGAGAGGTTGAACTTCATCAACAGGGGAAAGGGTTTAAAGTGAATTGAAGCGGGCTGAGATCGTGTATTTAGCGTTCAAAAGGGCAGAGAGTAAACAAAAATTAAAACTATTGAATTTAGAATTAATATATAATTATTATTTTGACAATCTGGCGCTTGTTGATGAAAATGGCCCACCCAAACAACATAAATAGGCGCGTCCCCGCCTTTTCTCTCCCCTCCTTTTTTCACTAAGCCTTCACTCTAAAAGATATTTTTCTATTCAGCTCTCATGATGAACGAGATTCTTCTACATTTATTATTACTCCTTTCGCTTTGATATGATGATGGATCAGAGGCGGCCTGATCCAAACCTGATCGGACTTGATTATGAACAACTTTTTATATG